>JARHVA010000774.1:1482500-1725000 GCA_037957365.1 Torreya grandis | reverse complement strand
TTATGTATATGTTAAAACATTCCATTATTCCCACATCAAAAACCACAAAAACATATTGAAAATTCTAAGTTTATAAAATGTTTTATTTTTTTTTTAAATTTTACATTCGAACGACCATGATTTTAGTCATTATGACCTTTTTGTGGAATTTTATTAAGTGTCAAATGTAGTGGTACAAAAGATATAGAGCATGGTTTTTTTCATGAAAAAATAAGGTTACTTATCACCCCTTAAAAAAAATCCATGATTAATTTTTTAAAATTAATATAAATAAATAAATATACCTTCTCATGTGCCTTTGAACTTTCTAAAAATTGCTTACTATCTCTCCCACGTTATTTTTTGTCTAGATTTATTACATCATTTATTTATGTGTTTATCACAAGTTGGGTTTTACTCAAAATAATAATAAAATAATTAAAACTAAATAGATACACATTTATATTTATGAAATTATAAAATTTATAACTATCTAAAAGGTTGAGCTCAATAAACATATCTAAGTGCAATAATAAAAAGTAGGCTATTGAAGGTAAATATAAGAGGTTAAGGAATAATTACACCTCTTTAATGTTTTATAATTTTAAACTTTTAGAATGAAAGTGTAAAATATTTGGATTCTACTCTTGAAATTCGGGACTTAACAACCTTTTGGGAAGACATGTGCAGGGTGAATAGTTTCATCTTAGGCAGATTTAACCTAGTCAAAATCATGTTTTCTTGGTCTATCTTTATGTTATCGATTCTAACTTGTGTAGGGTTTATAAAACTATTATTTTTTTCACTAGTGCAATTAATATTTTATGATGTTCATATACCTTCTCTCTGATATTTTGTCACACAAAATGTGTAGAATTCATGTTCTTATTTTTGGATTTATATTGACACTCCAAAACAAATAAAGAGTTATGGAGTTGGTAAATTATTGAAGCAACATTGGAAAATATGTATCATGCATGTTATAAACAAGATATTTGTGTAATTATATGAGTGTGATCAAGGAATACCTTGAGTGATGGTTTTGAGCTTCCTCTTCCATAGAAGTGATAAATACAACTATATCCAAGATAAAACCATCCTTTGACACAAGGTAAATAATGAGATTCAATAAATATTTTAGTCATTTAAGCTCATCTTCTACATGTCTGGATTAATTTAAAATAGTTTTCCATAATATCTTATATATAAGATAATCTAAGAAAAGCTACACATGTTAGCCATGTTTAGAATTGACAAGAGGTGACGTTCAAGGCAGACAATCAATGACAATGGGAAGAAGGACCCAAAAGGCTAAAAGGGTTTGATCTAAATGGATATTCACAAAGTAAAATATTTTCTTGGAGATGATACATGGTTTTTTTTTTAGAGGAAGATCATGATAACAAGTGATATGTGGTCTAAGGATTCTAACAAATACTTTTTTATAAGTGTTAAGCTATGTTTTCTAGGCTCAAGGGCTAAATGGGGACATAAGTGGGACAAGCATGGATGAAACACATGCCAATATATACAATTTTTTCAAATATTATAAATTTTGAATAAGACACTAGTAATAAGGGTCTTGTGCCAAATTTATGTGTCTACATAATTACCCCACTTTAGTGTGGGCATAATAACATGAGTAAATACATGCATGTAAGAAACTGTAAATAATATGAAACACACTAATAACATGAGTAAATACATGCATGTAAGAAAATGTAAATAATATGAAACACACACCTCCACATATGATGAATTTTTTATATGCACAATCAAGTTAAGCCTCCATACACATAAGATTTTTATTTATTTAAAAAAAAGAATCAATTGTTGAAGGTGGTCAATGATCATCATAAATATTCGATGTTTGAAGTTTGAATTTTTTAAGATTTGAATTTTTAAAAATTCAAATTAAAAATACAGCATAGAATGAATACACTTAATTGTTATTTGCTCCAAATCTATTAAAAAACACTTATATAAAGATAATTTTGATAGATGTTGAAAAATATAACAAGACTTTTGGATCAGATAAGTAGATCATTTTATTCAAGTTTGATCAAGTTCATGAAATTTTAAAAAAATATTATTCCCATATATATTTCCTCATTTTAAGGTGAGGAATGAAGATCTATGATACAATAATTCATGTCAAAATATAATGGTAAATGCCTTATATTTTAGTAAAATAATATAGCCCAAACATCAATTTATTCAAACACATGCCTTTAAAATTTGAATAAAGCCAAAAACAATGAATTACTTTTGAATAGATGTATCATTTATAAGAGTCAATCTACCATATAAAATATATTATCATATTAAGCATAACACAAAATGGAACAATGCCCCCGTAGGTAAAGCAATATGGGAATAACTAAAATATCCCATTTATGTAACATATTATTCCTCCAATTGGGTTAGAAATAGTAATAAAAATAAACAAAAGTGGCATGTACTCATAGATGCATGGTAGAAGCCATGGAAATATAAGCACCAAACAAGTATAGTAATATGCATGATAAACATCATAACATAAAATATGCATGATTAACAACATGGATACAAGCAATGATTAATGCAAAGAAACACATAAATTAGTGACAATACAATTTAGTAAGACCACACAAGGACACAACCCATAAAAATTGAGGATGAGAAGATCATTTATGGACAAGGACAAAAAAAAAAGAAAACACATGCACATGAAAGCAAGCATTGACACATACAACAATGGATGTAACTTTATAACAATCATAATGAAGACATCCATGTGATATAAAGGATCTAGGTATTAACATGAGACGTAGTAACAAATTTAAATTTAAATCAAAATTAATAAAGGACAAGAAAGAAAAGATATCATTGTGCAAGTTGTGTTGAATAGATAATCCTCCCAAGATAGGACATGTTACTAATGGATATTCCCCTTTCAAAATGTGGAAAATAGTATGAAATCCTATGTCATGTAACCAATGAATCTGCATAGCACTCAATCAATAAATATCATGAAAAATATACCTACCAATCATGTATACGAAAAAAAATATAGCATATGTGAATATCTAACCATGTATAAGGAAATGTCTCAAATTTTTATACTTTTTAATGTTTTTGAATTTTGTAACTTGAGATCCTACACCTTTGACGTGAAGATTATATGAGTCATGTCTATAACAAGTATGATGAACATAATGTGACAAGGTGTAAAGTGACTTGTAGTGAAGATTAACATATTATTGTGTTACCTTAGGCTATTTGTTAAGGTATATTTCATATGTTTAAGGTTATAGTGGTTTTAACCACTTCGGTAGCTAGGTTTCATGAGCTTAGCAATTTTATGCTACCTGATACTTATGGTTACTCCCACCCCTTATTTAATAGGTGTCTCATATATTATTTTGTATGTTGGTTAATTCCATTTCTCAATCTCTTTACTGAATCTTATATGATATCAAAGCTTGCAGTTTAGGAAGCTTGGGAGGAAAAATGTGAAGTAAGAGAGGATGGTCTTGTCAAGGAGGAGCGTGAAGTGCCCATTGGAGAGCTGTGAGAGGAAGAAATTTATTTATTTTTTCCTGTGACCATCCATTTAACTTGGAATAAAAAAATCATTTGATCATAGTTTTTTATGATTCTTGTTTCTATAAAATTCTCTAGCTTAAAATTCATCTGTTGGATCAGACAGAATTAAATTTTGTTGAGTATTTTATCTAAAAACTACATTTGAAGTTTTCTAGTTGGTCATTTTCATATGGTTTGGGGAAGAGACCATATTTTCATTCGAACACTATTTTTGGTGTGGGAGGGCTCTAAAAAATTCTATTTTTTGAGAGGAGATGATAAGAACTGACAAAATTCAATTTGGTTGAGTATTTCTCTCAGACTCTACATCTGAAGTTTTACAGGTAGGCCAGCTAATTTTTATTACAAAACTTTTAATATAAAGTTTTATTATTTCAATTAATTTTAATTTTTTAATTGATATAATTCAAAGCTTTAGCTTATAAGGGTTATTGGGGACCTCCTGGTGACTAATTATCTCAAAAAAGTTTTGGTAGGTAAAAAATTCATCATTTTTTGAGTCTTTAATTTAGATATTGATGGAGAAGGAATTTTTGAAATTGGAGTTGTAGATCTTCCGATTTAATTGTTTTTATCTATTTTTTTGTGTTTTTAAAGATGAAAAATTTAAAATTTCCCAAATGATGTGGTGTTTTTTGCTAAAAATTGGAGGTATTCCAATCTTTTATAACGTCAGTAGATGCCTCCAATCTTCCAAACTCTGATGTCTTGATGTAGCAGAAACCTGCGATAGTAGGCAGGGGCCGAATGGCTATGGCTTCACTATATTACTCACTAAAAATATTACAAACTATTACAATATCCTTGCTTCAATTTTTGATTCATAGGATCCTTCGAAAAGGGCAAGTGAAGAGCATACTCTTTGACAAGGCTACTAGATTTTCACACTGAAATTTTTTTAATGATAATACTAAGGCGGAGAGGCTTATTTATAGAAATTTTTGGGCGGTCCTGCCTGCTCGCTGGCAAGGTGGTGTCAATCCCATCATGCTTTATAGCTCAAAAGTTGTCTACAGTGAGATGCTGTTTGAAGCATTGGATCCACAAGATGATGATGGTGAGGATGGAATCCTAGGCTGTGGGCCCAACATGTCTTCCACTTCGTCTACAAGGTCATCTTCGAATATTGGATCGAAAAGGCATCTTATCTGCAAAGTGCTTTGGAGATGCCAATGTCGACAATTTGGGGGTCCCGCTTCACATGGCGTATGTCTTGGAGTGCAGTGGAAATAAGATTCCCACTCAAGCTGTTGGTGAATAATTGTGTGCACGACAGTGTCTTGGTCATGGTTTTGTTCTTCATGTATTATGTGCAGGCCATGTCGAGCAATCCAATGATACAGATTTTCGTTGAATGTGGATCTAATCCAAATACGCCACGTCCATAGTGGTCACTTTAGTAGCTCAGTGAACTGATGGTATAGGAATTCACTATTGAGCCTTTCAATTGTGATGACTCTCGAGCTTTGTCAGCGGTTAGCTTGAATTGTCACTGCTGTAGACATTTGCAGGTCTTATGCTACTGCATAGGAAATCCTCGTATATCAGGGATGTAGGCCTTCTCTAAGGATTTGTTCTTGAACAAGAACATTCATGGAGTTGAATCCTTGGTTCAGTATCCTGGTAAGGTTGAAACCAGATGCAGGCTGGTGCATCAATGTGGCTAGAGGATTCCGGCTAAACCAATCTACAATTACATTATTAGAACCTATAATAATCTCCACAAAAAGATTAAACTGATCAAAGAATGCCTGCCACTGGACATATTTTCTGTGACCATCTTTTCGACCATGATCTTTTTCTCTGAAGGTCAGAAATCTAGTGCAATCGGTTATAATTACAAAGTGTGGCAAATGTAGAAGTTTAAGCATAAAATTCTCTAGACATTTCTTTACAGCATAGATCTCTTTGTCAGAGGAGATCCATTTCAAAACATCAGAGCTAAACACACCACTCGCAAACTCACATACAAACTCTTTATTATTTATAATACAAACAAGTACTCCTCCCCATGCGAGGTCAGAGGCATCAGTATATACTTTCATTTGTTTGGACTTTGGAATATGCAGTTCTGGTAGCGCTGCTACAGTTGCTTTGATTTTACGAACTGCTACTATATGTTGTTCTTCCCAATGGAATGCTTTCTTTTTCTATAGAAGTGTTTGCAAAATGTACCTGTCTTCACCAGAGTTAGGATAGAAACTATTCAAATAATTTAGCAAACCCAAAAATGCTTGCAGTTTGGGTTTATCCAAACATTCTAGAAAATTGATGACTTTTTCTTTTATGTGCAGCTGGACTTGCAGCTTTGATTCTCAAATCACCATGCCGAGGAAGTTACATTCAGTCTTACATAATTGAATCTTAGTCTCTGAGAGGACTATTCCTGCGTCTTGTGCCAGCTGAAAGAATTGGTAGAGATGAGTAGCATGCTCATCTAAAGAATTACTAAAAATTAAAATATCATCAATATATACACAAAGAAAATGAGAAGTGCCACCAAAAATTTTATCCATATGT
The DNA here is from genome assembly GCA_037957365.1 of Torreya grandis. Taxonomy (NCBI): domain Eukaryota; kingdom Viridiplantae; phylum Streptophyta; class Pinopsida; order Cupressales; family Taxaceae; genus Torreya; species Torreya grandis. The sequence goes on along the minus strand of JARHVA010000774.1, from coordinate 1,718,913 downwards.
GCCTGATAGTATGATGGCGCATTCATAAGGCCAAAAGGCATGACAGTCCATTGAAAGTGGCCAAAGGGGCAGCTAAAGGCTGTCTTGGCTCTGTCTTCTTCTTTGACTCTGATCTGGTAAAAGCTTGACTTGTAGTCAAACTGTGAGAAATACTTGCAGGCTGTAACTTTCTCAAGCAAGTAGCTTTTATCTGGTATCGAATATGGATATGGCTCTGTTATAGCATTTAATGGTCTATAGTTGATGACCATTCTCTTTTTACCTCATTTCTACTCAGAATGCTTATTCACCATAAAGGCGTAACATCAGAAAGGAGAGGTTGATTTCTCAATGAAGCCATTTGCTTCCAGATCTTTGATCTATGCTTCTATATCATCATAATCCTGAGCTGGTATCGGGATCTTCTTCTCGATCTTCATATGCTTGCCTTTAAGTATCTTAATCTCCATTTTAGGCATAGCTTTGGACCAAAACTGTTGAGGGTTCTCTGAATAGATAGAGGACTTGATCCTTTCTCCAATTTCTATTATCTTAGCTGGGATTATTTCAGGGCTCTGAGTCATGGAGCTACGGAAATGCTCTGTGGCATAGATAAGGCGAGGTGTTCAAAGCCTTTCATTCTCTATGGTGAACATGATGCTTTTTGCAGTAGCACCATAGGGTGTATATCTATCAATAAATGATCCTCCAAGGAGGATGTCAATGGGCATCTTCTCAAGGTCAAAGAAATCACAATAGAAGAGTTTATTTTGGATACGCAGGAGTTGTTGGTGTTTGTACTTTGTACAAGTAAAGTTATTCCCCTAGATATCTATGCTCTTATAAGTTGATGCTTCATCGAGTGTATTCCAGTCACTGATGAGCTAAAGTTTAGCAAATGAAAGAGAAGCACCAGTGTCTACTTGTGCATCTACCAGTCTGCCATTTATTTCTAATGTAAAGAATTGGGCAAATCTGCCATTAATCAAATGATTTAGATAAGCAGGCTGTGGAAGTTTTAGAGAAGGAATACTGGTACATACCAGTTTCTATCTTCTTGGATCCTGAACAATTACTGGTTCAGGGTAGACTTCTTCTTCTGGTTCAGCTTCTTCTTCTTGGAGATTACTACATTCACCAGGACAGTAATCTTGGTCAGAGTAAAACATACTGCTGACTTCATCCTCTTCATTGCCATCATCCCACCGAGGATCTGCTACTATGACAGGTTCTTCAGCTGGTAGGATCTGTTCCCATATTGGCTCTCTTATTTCTTTTGGTGGCTCTCTGCTGGTGAACTTGTTCTTAATCCAGCAGTCACTTGGCTTAAAAGAGCTTGGATATTGCACAGGAGGATGATCTTTTCTATGCATTGTGGGTGGTTGTCTCGGCATAGAGGGCTGTCTCCCTCTAAATGATTCTCCTCTAGAGTATCCTCTTCCTCTTGGTTTCTCTGGTCACTCAGGTACTTCATGGTGATGGCGTGACCAGGCTCCATATGCTTCATTGGACTGGATGGACCAGTCATTGTGACGAGGTTTGTAGTGTCTTGCACCACGTTGCATATTCGTCATTGGTTGTTCAAGCTCATCTACAAGTGATTTAAGAGCTACTGCATCTTCTTCATCATCAAAGTCTTCTTCTGGAAGATCTTCGAGTGTAGGCTCATAAATATCTTCTTGAAGATACAGGTCTTCATTTGCATCAACTATATCCCACCACGCTGCTGCGGTGGAGGAAAAAATAGCTTTAACAACAGGATTTTTGCAGGAGCAATTGGGAGCAATGTGACTGGGTTTGTGACAAATGTAGCAAATCGGCTGCTTGGAAGGAGGATGAGCATTGCATCGTTTCTTGAGGAAACGATGAGGAGGAGCATAAGAATGCTTCTTAGGGAAAGAGCAGCGCTTGAAGGAGACATGCTTGTGGCGCTGCTTTTGTTGGCGACGAGGTTGTACAAATGGTCTACAGCCGAATGGGGCTATTTTTGGGAATACATGAGCTATTTGGGATGCTTGGTGCTTACTGAGTTTTTGCATGGACTTAGTCTCAGAGACTAAAGTCATTATTTGCTGCTTAGAAAAATCCATTACATCAGAAAGGGCTAGATCTTCGATCGTAAGTCCTTTGAGGTCAATATAAGAAAACACTCTGTCAATCAGATTATAAGGCATAGCATGCAAAAATTTGAGCTTAATCTCAGTAGAGGCATAACATCTTCTTTCATAAGCAAGTTGCCAGAATTAATTGGCAAAAGCATCAAACTGCTTGAGGTCATAGAGCTCCATTTTTAATAACCATTTCTTTGACTCCATTTCTCTATTGCCAACCGGATGTGCAAACTCATTAATCAATTAAAAAAATAATGCTGCTAAAGAATCGGGTTGATTATGTACACGCTCATATTGTTGTGGCTCAGTCATTGACTGCCACCAAAGACTAGTGACACCCCATAAAAACTTTGTTGCAAAGTAAGAACTACCAGCTTGGTCTAAATGAGCCTGAATAGAAAGGACACGCATGGTGTTACACCATGCGGTGATTTCATTCAAAGGGTTAAGCAGGTCATCAATATTTAAATACCAAGGCTGAAAATGTATATGGGTTCTTTGCATAAGGGTATTACTAGGTGATCTTTTTACAGTTTTAAATGTAGGACCAAAGGAGACTGAACAGAGAGGCTTGGAGGATGATTCTGCCTTTTGGTCTTCTTTTGACAACCAACTAAGACTATCATCTAGAATATCAATTTTAGTATCAATGGATGATACTTTATTCTCTATATTATTTACAGTATCCTTAATGGACAAAACATCTCTACACAGATCATCAAAATTTTCTATAAGATGAGAATTAAATCTGGAAACATAATTCCTCTATTTGAACTCATTAGAGGGGTTCTCATATGCAGCTGCAAAATACTGCATTGTACCTGCTAGTTGCCTATGGACACCTTTTTGCGGTGGCCATCTTCCTCCTCTATACAGAGTTGCAGTATCTTCTGTGTAGAATTCAATACTGTCTTCTCTGGGAAGACTCATGAAAGTTCCTGGTAAATCATTGCCTTGATTTACCTCTTCATCTTCAATCAGAATGTGACCGGTTTTCTTGGGTTTGTAGCAGAGGGTTAACTCTACAGACTTGATTCTAGGCTTAACAAAGGATAGATAAGTAGAAGTATACAAAAACTTAGATTTAACTAACTCATATTTTTTATATACCTAGGAAGCCTTAATAGCCGGAGGTTTAAACAAACTGGTTTCTTTCTCAAGATTTTCTTCAGTAACATCAATATCGGGACAGTTCGATATTTGATCTAGGACAAATGGAGGGAGTTCGTACATACCTTCGAACTCAGATTCGTTCATGATTTCTATGGTAGATGTGGATGGTGCTTTTCCAAATTCCATTGTGGGGAGATTTGGGTTCTAGTGTGTGAGAAATTTCTTGTCAGGGAATAAAGGGATGCAGAGATAAAAGCGGCCTATGACAATGATAATAACGGCCTGTGACTCGATGCAATAACTTTCCCAAAGAAATTTTCAAAGCAGAGAACTCAAAAGATCGATCCATGAAATAGGAAAAATGATACACAACTTACAGTAGTCTGGCTCTGATACCAATCTTTTATAACGTCAGTAGACGCCTCCAATCTTCCAAACTCTGATGTCTTGATGTAGCAGAAACCTGCGATAGTAGGCAGGGGCTGAATGGCTACAGCTTCACTATATTACTCACTAAAAATATTACAAACTATACATCAGTAGACACCTCCAATCTTCCAAACTCTGATGTCTTGATGTAGCAGAAACCTGTGATAGTAGGCAGGGGCCGAATGGCTACGGCTTCACTATATTGCTCACTGAAAATATTACAAACTATTACAATATCCTTGCTTCAATTTCTGATTCATAGGATCCTTCGAAAAGGGCAAGTGAAGAGCATACTCTTTGACAAGGCTACTATATTTTCACACTAAATTTTTTTTGATGATAATACTAAGGCGGAGAGGCTTATTTATAGCAATTTTTGGGCGGTCCTGCCTGCTCGCTGGCAAGGCGGTGTCAATCCCATCATGCTTTACAGCTCAAAAGTTGTCTACAGTGAGATAGTGTTTGAAGCATTGGATCCACAAGATGATGATGGTGAGGATGGAATCCTAGGCTGTGGGCCCAACATGTCTTCCGCTTCGTCTACGAGGTCATCTTTGGATATTGGATTGAAAAGGCATCTTATCTGAAAAGTGCTTTGGAGATGCCAATGTCGACAATTTGGGGGTCCCGATTCACATGGTGTATGTCTTGGAGTGTAGTGGAAATAAGATTCCCACTCAAGCTGTCGGCGAATAATTGTGTGCACGACAGTGTCTTGGTCATGGTTTTGTTCTTCATGTATTCTGTGCCGGCCATGTCAAGCAATCCAACGATACAGATGTTTGTTGAATGTGGATCTAATCCAAATACACCATGTCCATAGTGGTCACTTTAGTAGCTCAGTGAATTGATGGTATAGGAATTCACTATTGAGCCTTTCAATTGTGATGACTCCCAAGCTTTGTCGACGGTTAGCTTGAATTGTCACTGCTGCAGACATTTGCAGGTCTTGTGCTGTTGCATAGGAAATCCTCGTATATCAGGGATGCAGGCCTTCTCTAAGGATTTGTTCTTGAACAAGAACATTCATGGAGTCAAATCCTTAGTTCAGTATCCTGGTAAGGTTGAAACCAGGTGCAGGCTGGTGCATCAATGTGGCTGGAGGATTCCAGCTAAGCCAATATGCAATTACATTATTAGAACCTATAATATGCTCCACAGAAAATTTAAACTGATGAAAGAATGCATGCCACCAGACATATTTTCCATGACCATCTTTCTGACCATGATCTTTTTCTTTGAAGGTTAGAAATCTAGTGCAATCGATTACAATTACAAAGTGTGGCAAATGTAAAAGTTTAAGCATAAACTTCTCTAGACATTTCTTTACAGCATAGATCTCTTTGTCAGAGGAGATCCATTTCAAAACATCAGATCTAAACACACCACTCGCAAACTCACATATAAACTCTTTATTATTTACAATAAAAACAAGTACTCCTCCCCATGCGAGGTCAGAGGCATCAGTATATACTTTCATTTGTTTGGACTTTGGAATATGCAGTTCTGGTAGCACTGCTACAGTTGCTTTGATTTTAGGAACTGCTGTTGTATGTTGTTCTTCCCAATGGAATGCTTTCTTTTTCTGGATAAGTGTTTGCAAAATGTACCTATCTTCACCAGAGTTAGGATAGAAACTATTCAAATAATTTAGCAAACCCAAAAATGCTTGCAGTTTGGGTTTATCCAAACATTCTGGAAAATTGATGACTTTTTCTTTTATGTGCGGCTGGACTTGCAGCTTTGATTCTCAAATCACCATGCTGAGGAAGTTACATTCAGTCTTACATAATTGAATCTTAGTCTCTGAGAGGACTATTCCTGCGTCTTGTGCCAGCTAAAAGAATTGGGAGAGATGAATAGCATGCTCATCTAAAGAATTACTAAAAATTAAAATATCATCAATATATACACAAAGAAAATGAGAAGTGCCACCAAAAAATTTATCCATATGTGCCTGATAGTATGCTGGCACATTCATAAAGCCGAAAGGCATGACAGTCCATTGAAAGTGGCCAAAGGGGCAGCTGAAGGATGTCTTGGCTCTGTCTTCTTCTTTGACTCTGATCTGGTAAAAGCCTGACTTGCGATCAAACTGTGAGAAATACTTGCAGGCTGCAACTTTATCAAGCAAGTAGCTTTTATCTGGTATCAGATATGGATATGGCTCTGTTATAGCATTTAATGGTCTATAGTTGATGACCATTCTCTTTTTACCTCATTTTTGCTCAGAATGATTATTCACCATAAAGGCGTAACAGCAAAAAGGAGAGGTTGATTTCTCAGTGAAGCCATTTGCTTCCAGATCTTTGATCTATGCTTCCATATCATCATAATCCTGAGCCGGTATCGGGATCTTCTTCCCGATCTTCATATGCTTGCCTTCAATTATCTTAATCTCCATTTCAGGCATAACTTTGGACCAAAACTGTTGAGGGTTCTCTGAGCAGATAGAGGACTTGATCCTTTCTCCAATTTCTATTATCTTAGCTGGGATTATTTCAGGGCTCAGAGTCATGGAGCTGGGGAACTGCTCTGTGGCATAGATAAGGTGAGGTATTCAAAGCCTTTCATTCTCTATGGTGAACATGATGCTTTTTGCAGTAGCACCATAGGGTGTATATCTATCAATAAATGATCCTCCAAGGAGGATGTCAATGGACATCTTCTCAAGGGCAAAGAAATCACAATGGAAGAGTTTATTTTGGATACGTAGGGGTTACTGGTGTTTGTACTTTGTACAAGTAAAGTTATTCCCATGGATATCTATGCTCTTATAAGCTGATGCTTCATCGAGTGTCTTCCAGTCACTGATGAGCTGAGGTTTAGCAAATGAAAGAGAAGCAACAGTGTCTACTTGTGCGTCTACCAGTCTGCCATTTATTTCTAATGTAAAGAATTGTGCAAATCTGCCATTAATCAAATGATTTAGATAAGCAGGCTATGGAAGTTCTAGAGAAGGAATACTGGTACATACCAGTTTCTATCTTCCTGGATCCTAAATAATTACTAGTTCAGGGTAGACTTCTTCTTCTTCTGGTTTAGCTTCTTCTTCTTGGAGATTACTTCATTCACCAGGATAGTAATCTTGATCAGAGTAAAACATACTGCTGACTTCATCCTCTTCATTGCCATCATCCCACCGAGGATCTGCTGCTATGACAGGTTCTTCAGCTGGTATGACTGTTCCCATATTGGCTCTCTTATTTCTTTTGGCGGCTCTCTGCTGGTGAACTTGTTCTTAATCCAGGAGTCGCTTGGCTTAAAAGAGCTTGGATATTACACAGGAGGATGATCTTGTCTGTGCATTATGGGTGGTTGTCTCGGCATAGAGGGTTGTCTCCCTCTAGATGATTCTCCTCTAGAGTATCCTCTTCCTCTTGGTTTCTCTGGTCGCTTAGGTACTTCATGGTGATGGCATGACCAGGCTCCATATGCTTCATTGGACTGGATGGACCAGTCATTGTGACGAGGTCTGTAGTGTCTTGCACCACATTGCATATTTGTCATTGGTTGTTCAAGCTCATCTGTAAGTGATTCAAGAGCTGTTGCATCTTCTTCATCATCAAAGTCTTCTTCTGGAAGATCTTCAAGCGTAGGCTCATAAATATCTTCTTGAAGATACAAGTCTTCATCTGCGTCAACTATATCCCACCACGCTGCTGCGGCGGAGGAAAAAATAGCTTTAACAATGGGATTTTTGTAGGAGCAATTGGGAGCAATGTGACCGGGTTTGCGACAAATGTAGCAAATTGGCTGCTTGGAAGGAGGATGAGCATTGCATCATTTCTTGAGGAAATGATGAGGAGCATAAGAATGCTTCTTAGGGAAAGAGCGGTGCTTGAAGGAGACATGCTCACGGCACTGCTTCTGTTGGAGACAAGGTTGTACAAATGGTCTACAGCCAAATGGGGCTATTTCTGGGAATACAGGAGCTATTTGGGAGGCTTGGTGCTTATTGAGTTTTTGCATGGACTTAGTCTCAGAGACTAAAGTCATTATTTGCTGCTTGGCAAAATCCATGACATCAGAAAGGGCTAGATCTTCGATCGTAAGTCCTTTGAGGTTAATATAAGAAAGCACTATGTCAATCAGATTATAAGGCATAGCATGCAAAAATTTGAGCTTAATCTCAGTAGAGGCATAACATCTGCTTTCATAAGCAAGTTTCCAGAATTGCTTGGCAAAAGCATCAAACTGCTTAAGGTCACAGAGCTCCATTTTTAATAACCATTTCTTTGACTCCAATTCTCTATTGCCAACCAAAGGTGCAAACTCATTAATCAATAAAAGAAATAATGCTGCTAAAGAATCGGGTTGATTATGTACACACTCATATTGTTTTGGCTCAGTCATTGATTGCCACCAAAGACTAGTGACACCCCATAAAAACTTTGTTGCAAAGCAAGAACTACCAGCTTGGTCTAAATGACCCTGAATAGAAAGGACACGCATGGTGTTACACCAGGTGGTGATTTCATTCAAAGGGTTAAGCAAGTCATCAATATTTAAATACCAAGGCTGCAAATGTATATGGGTTCTTTGCATAAGGGTATGACTAGGTGATATTTTTATAGTTTTAAATGTAGGACCAAAGGAGACTGGACAGAGAGGCTTGGAGGATGATTATGCCTTTTGGTCTTCTTTTGACAACCAACTAAGACTATCATCTAGAATATCAATTTTGGTATCAATGGATGATACTTTCTTCTCTATATTATTTACAGTATCCTTAATGGACAAAACATTTCTACACAGATCATCAAAATTTTCCATAAGATGAGAATTAAATCTGGAAACATAATTCCTCTATTTGAACTCATTAGAGGGGTTCTCATATGTAGCTGCAAAATACTGCATTATACCTGCTGGTTGCCTATGGACACCTTTTTGCGGTGGCCATCTTCCTCCTCTATACAGAGTTGTAGTATCTTCTGTGTAGAATTCAATACTATCTTCTCTGGGAAGACTCATGAAAGTTCCCGGTAAATCATTACCTTGATTTACCTCTTCATCTTTGATCAGAATGTGACCAATTTTTACAGATCTACGTGAAGAAGACGTAGATGGTCTCGTAGGAGAGAGATGAGAATTTACAGACAGGGATCTTGGCAATATATTTACAGTTTTTCCATCACTGTGGTGGACTGTGGCTTGACCTTTCATTTTGGGTGAGACATTTTTCAACCAGTCAAGTTTCCATTCATGGGGAATTTCAACTGCTTCTATATGGCCTTTCTGCAGTTGGACAGTTCCACTTAATCTTCTAGCATAAGGCAGATTCTCAAGGATTTTGGGGTGATTGGTGTTAGTCATGCTATAAACAACAGAGCTATTGATAGATGCATATTTGAATTCTCTGAACATGTCTAAACCAAACAGAGAGGTGAACAGAACCCAACAATATAAAGATCCATGTTTAACTTCTCTACAATCTTTATCGCGGACTGCGATAGAGAGGTTGGGACAAAACTCAAAACAAATAATATCATCATTTAAGCGGCCAAGGCTAGATAACTGACAAGAATGTTTAAAGCTGACTTGGCGGCGATCACACAAAGCTAGATATATAACAGGCTTAATATTGCTAGGAATCAAGGGGACTATATGTACTCTGATCAAACCAAAATGGACAAATTTAACATCTTCATGTGACCTGATATAATTGATTTCTTGCTCAGGCAATAGGGAGAGTAAATTTGTTTGATAGGTTTTCTTGGGTTTGTAGCAGAGGGTTAACTCTACAAACTTGATTCTAGGCTTAACAAAGGATAGATAAGTAGAAGTATACAAAAACTTAGATTTAACTAACTCAGATTTTTTATATACCTGGGAAGCCTTAATAGCCAGAGGTTTAAACAAACTGGTTTCTTTCTCAAGATTTTCTTCGGTAACATCAATATCAGAACAGTCCGATATTTGATCTAGGACAAATGGAGGGAGTTCATACATACCTTCAAACTCAGATTCGTTCATGATTTCTATGGTAGATGTGGATGGTGCTTTTCCAAATTCCATTGTGGGGAGATTTGGGTTCTGGTGTGCGAGAAATTTCTGGTCAGGGAATAAAGGGATGCAGAGATAAAAGTGGCCTATGACAAATGATAATAACGGCCTGTGACTCGATGCAATAACTTTCCCAAAGAAATTTTCAAAGCAGAGAACTCAAAAGATCGATCCACGAAATAGGAAAAATGATACACAACTTACAGTAGTCTGGCTCTGATACCAATCTTTTATAACGTCAGTATTGACCAGTTTTTGATTTGAATCAATGGGTAGGAGGAATTTTTTGTAAAGTCATTATATTCTTTTGGTGTTTGAATTTTCTAGAAAAATTAGGTCAAAATGTCTATTTTTCAACACCTCTTATTGCTAGATTCACAAAAATTGACTGGCAAAAAATTTTAGTTTGTGGAGTCATAAAGTTTTAATGATATGTTAATATCAAAACCTTGATGAAATAGTGATCAATAAATAACAAAGGTCTGCCACTAGTTATGATGACTATGATAAACATCATCGAGAAGCTCTTATGTTGTTAAAACTATTAGTAGTAGATAATCTAATCTCAGAGGTTAGAAATGAGACCATTGCATCTATTTTGTGGACTAGTCTTACTTCTAAATACCAAGCTTCTTAAGTTAATAGGGTATTATATTTGAAAAATTTGTTGTTTTCTACTAAGATGCAAGGTGGCTTTATTTTTGAGTTTTTGTTGCAGATCAAGGATATCAGTGATCAATTGAAGGCTATGCAGAAGCCTGTTGATGAGCAAGATTTGTTTGATTAGTTATGCAGAATATTCCAACTTCATTTGAATCATTTATGGAGTCCTTGTACATGATTTATAAGATGAAGATTTTGGACTTTGAAAATTTGTCCACATTGTTATTTCAAAAGGAATGATGGCATGAATAGATAGTGTTGTCTACATCTAATTCTACAGAGAGTGCATTCTTCATCAAGGGAAAGGGTAAGTAGTTTGGTAAGATTACTAGTTCTTTGATATAAAATTTACAAGTAAGTGGTTATAATAAGAGATCTAAGTGCAAATATTTTTACTCTAAGAAACCTGGTCACCTTTAGAAAGATTGCAAGAAAAGACAACAAGATATGGCTAACCCTAGAAAGAAAGCTCATCATGTAAATGTAGCTGAAGGTGAAGGTAGGAAATCAGATCTTGATTTTACTTTCATGGATTCTAGTGGTAATTATATGGTGGATTGAACTTGGTACATTGATTTAGGGGCATCTCACCATTATACATGCCATAAGGACTGGGATGTGGATTTTATTGAAAATGATAGTAATAATGAATCTATATCTTTGGGAGATGGTAGGACTCATTTTATGAAAGGATATGGTAATGTTCAAATCAGATTTGATAGTATTATCTAGTATACATTTAAGAATGTTAGGTATGTGCCAGACATGAACAAAAATTTGCTTTCCATTAGTGAGATCACTAGAAACTCTGATTTGCTATAAAGTTTTAAGGACAACAATGTTTAGTCACTACCAAAGATAAAAAGATTATTACTATTGGGATTGGTAAGAAAGACTTGTATAATCTTGTAGATCTAAAGAGATCAAAGTAAAGTGAATTTTCAATGGTTGATAGCACAAGTTCACTATGGCATGAAAGGTATGGGCATTTGAATTTCTAGTATTTGACTACATTGAGTAAGACTAAGATGGTTAAGGGGATTCCTTCTATTCTGGATAGTCATCATGTATGTACTAGATGTCAGTTGGGGAAGTAAGTTAGACATTCATTTGATATTGGTAAAGCTTCAAAAGCTAAGGGAGTATTGGATCTAGTACATGTAGATTTACATGGTCCAATGCAAACACCTACCCCCTGTAGAGCCCATTATTTTATGTTCTTGGTTGATGATTTCTCTATGAAAAAGTGGGTATACTTTCTAGTGAAGAAATATGATTATTTTTCTAACTTCCTAGAAAGCTATGGTTGAAAAATAGGTGGAAAGGTCAGTGAAATATATTAGAATGGATAATGGGGTGATTTCATCTCAAAATAGTTTAAGGATTTTTGTGCCACTCAAGGCATGCACATACAATATACTACCCCTTAAAATCCACAAAAAATGGAGCTGTTGAAAAGAAAAATAGGATGGTGATGGACGTGGCTCACTATATGGTCCAAAGTAGAAATGTCCCACATAGTTATTGGGTAGAAGTAGTGAATATGGTGGTGTACATCCTTAATAGAAGTCCTACAAAAACATTAGAGAATATGACTCCAGAGGAGGCTTGGTTAGTTCAAACTAAAAATGTAAGTGATTTTCAATTTTTTGGTTATGAGTTTTTGCAATTATTCCTAATCAAAATAGAAGTAACTTGGATGTGAAAAGAAAAGCATACATGTTTGTTTGGTATAATGAGCAGTTAAAGGCCTATAGATTACTTGATGTTTCTACTTACAAAGTTGTGGTGAATAGAGATGTCATAGTAAATAAACAAATGCCATACTTCATAACAACTGGTACAGTTTTAGATATTGAGCCATTATTTTATTTTGATGATTCTATTAGTGGTGTGAAAGTTGAGAAAGATTCTCATTCATTAGTGAAATCACATTCCAAGGAAGGAATTGATGTAGGTCATTGTGAGGTTCCAACAAAACAACCAAAGAAGACAAAGTGGTATTTTGACACTATAAAAGCACTAAAAGAGGGAGACTTACCATAGGGTGTGGAAGGAAGAAGATTGAGATCAAGAAAATAGTTTGGTAATAGAGGTGAGCATGATAATTTTTCTTTAATAACTACTATTTCACATGTTTTTTAGCCTAAATATTTTTTAAAGGCCAAAGGGAAGCATGAGTGAGAATTAAACATGTAATTAGAATATGATTCCTTGATTAAAAATAAGACTTGGGAGCTCATGTAGCTACCACTAGGAAAGAAATTCATTGGTTGTAAATGGATTTACAAGGTAAAATACAAAACATATGGTTCCTTGGACTAATACAAATCTAGACTTGTTGTAAAAGGTTATGCACAAGAGGAAGGGGTTGATTATGAGGAGACTTTTACTCCAACTAAAAAGATGGTAATTTTTCATTTAGTTTTTGCTATTTCTGCTCATTTTGGATGGTAGGTGCACTAAATGGATGTTAATTGTGATTTCTTGAATGGAGATCTAGAGGAGGAAGTCTACATGGTTCAACCATAGGGTTTTCATGTTTTTGGTAAGGAACATCTTATTTTTAGATTGATAAAATCCTTGCATGGGCTTAAATAGGATCCTCAAGCCAAGTATATGAAGATGGATACATACCTTAGGGAGTCTAGTTTTAAAAGGTGTAACTCTGAACCAACTCTCCATGTAAAGGTGTCAGGTGATGATATATTGATTCTCATTGTATATATTTATGATATAGCCATCACTGGGAGTAGTTCTAGTCTCATTCAATAGATGAAAGGCTGATATTTATTTTACTTTTGACATGACAGACTTATGACTACTGAAATACTATTTAGGTGTTGAGTTTTGGCAAGGTGATTATGTTGTATTCATGTTACAAAGTGAGTATGATAAATCATTAATATAAAAGTTTATAATGATGGATTTTAATCCAACTCACACACCTATGGAAGTTAGAGCTAAAATTTCAACTGACACTGATTCACTTCTGGTTAATGAAACAATGTATCAACAACTAGTGGGTAGTCTCATTTACCTCACTACCACTAGATTAGATATTTGTTTTGTAGTGAATTTTCTATCTCACTTCATGTCTAAACCATAGGAAATACATTGGTAAGCCAAAAAATGGGTATTAAAATATGTCAAAGGTACTCTTGACTTTGGCATACTATATAATAAGTTCGTAGATTTTATTATTTGAAGATTTTTTGACTCTAATTGGGCAGGATCAATAGATTCAAAAAATATATAATAAGCTATGTTTTCACTCTTGGTTTAGGGGTTTTATTATGGTAGATAAAACTACAAACTACAGTGACATTATCTTCAACAGAAGCAGAGTATAAATATATGGTCAGTGTAGGTTGTGAAACTATGTGGATAAAGAAAATCTTGGAGGATATTCAGTTTGAGTCATCAAAGCCTACTTAATTTTTTTGTGACAACTAGAGTGTTCTAAAGATGGTGAAGAATCTAGTATTCCATGCCAAGACCAAACACATTGAGGTTCATGATCATTACATATGATATTTGGTTACAAATGAATAAATCAATCTCTTCTACTACCCCACTGCAGAGCAACCAGTGGATATAATGACCAAACCACTTGGTTTAGACAAGTTCATAAAATTTAGGGACAAACTTGGTCTTGTTTCTAGTTTAGTCATCAAGGGAGGGTATTATCATATTATTTTATTACCTTAGACTATTTGTTAAGGTATATTTCATATGCTTATGGTTATAGTGGTTTTAAATAATTCGGTAGGTAGGTTTCATGGGCTTAGATATTTTATGCTACCCGATGCTTATGGTTGCTACCATCCCCTATTTTTTTAGGTGGCTCTTTTTGCCTATTTAATATGCCTCTCATGTATTATTTTGTATACTGGTTAATTCCATTTCTCAATCTCTTTGTTGAATCTAATATGATGAACATAATGTGACAAGGTGTAAAGTGACTTGTAGGGCATAAAATCCAATCAATGCAAAAATGCAAGGCACATATGTAGAATAATCCCCAAAAATAATAGTAATGTGTCATGATCATATGATAAATGAGTATGTAGCAAATCCTATAAGTGAATATATCATAAATATAGATGATAATGTACATGGGTAAGATCACATGCCCCACAATATATAACAACTTATAAGTAAAAATATATGCCAATAAATGCACCAAGAGTGATCACCTATCATGTGCCAAAAAAATACAAGATTTAGAATCTAAATAAGCAGTGTAGACTCATAAGTGAAATTGGTATGATAGAATCTATATGCAAAATGGTCAATAATAAACATGGATGCGTACAATTATATGGTTGCTTTTCCTTCAATAAGAGTTTAATCATTCAAGATCATTTCCTAAGAGCTTTGATATAAATACATTTTTTTATTATTATCAAAAGATTATATGACATTATTTAAATATAATTATTAATTTGAAATATAAGACACAAGATCTCATTCATAACAATAAAATTTAAGTAGAAAGAATAAAATAAATAAATGAGTCAATAGCTCTACTAAATCAATACTTATAAAGTTTTACCAAACATCTTCAAAATCACAATATCTAATCAAGTGACAAAGCAAATGTCCAAATGATAAATAGACAAAATAAAAGATAAATACCAAATTAATTTTATGCTTATCAACTTGATGGTTTTATTAGTTTGGTTGGTTTAATTAAGAGAAATAACACACTTTCTTAGACTATATTTGCTAATAATGATATTTTGAGTGATAGCACATAAAATGAACCTTTATTAACAAGAGGTCTCCTATGTAAATGTAGACAATAAAATTATGGATTCATGGTTAATAATTGTTCGAGATTCAATATATGTACCAATAAATTCACTCATAGTTTTGGATTCTATGAAAAATATTTAGCATATAATTAAAACATTATTCTAGAATATAGTAGTATAGGTATAGATCCTCTTGGTTATAACAACTTTCATATTCGATGAGGTCTAAATTTAGTAAAATATTATATCTTATAATGCCCAATAATAATTTTTATGATATTTTTATTGGTAGACTTTCGATACATAAAATGATAGAAATTATTTGTACTTTACATCATGTTTCATATTTATAAATGAAAACCAAGTAATTAAAATTAAAAAAATATAAATTTTTAAAAACAAAATTTTTATAAAGATATATTATATAAGTAAATATGAAATGAAGAATCACAATTTATATCTAAAACACAAGAAAATAAGGTATAAATACATCATTTTATCCCAACAAAAGTGTGCCTATCACAACCTATAGTTATGACATTAAAATAAGAGCTTAAAAAGGATTCAATTATTCAAGGTAATATCAATGAGAAAGATCAATTATTGGATAATATTGTAGAATAAGATGATGAATTATCTTTGCTTCTAAATTATTGGTATTACATTCTTATTTTTTTTACTGTCCTTCCAATCAAGCTTTTTATATTTTATTTCATCCTATTTTCTCTTTTTTTTCTCTCATGTATATATACACATCTAAATTTTTAATAGGAACCTAAAAACACACAACAATTGAAAATAATAGATATAAACATTGGATGAAAAAGAAAGAGGTAGAAAGGCCCACCAAAATGAGGGGAATAGATTTGATAGGCAATTGAAAATTCTCAAGGATATTTAACATGATGATAAATTTATCCTAGAAGTGAAAACAACAAAAGATGAAGGATAGAGGAATATAGGATACCTCCAAGAATAAATAGAAGCAAAAGAAAAGAATGAAAAAATAAAGAGATAAAAATAGGACCACACAAAATAAGATAAAGATGAATAAGAAATGAAAAAAATCCAATAAGATACTAATGTGAAACACTAATCCATATAAAAGAAACAACACTAAAAACATTGAAAAAATAAGGCTTGCACCAAAATAAAATGTCTACATAATGACCCTAATTTTATATGCATAAGTGAGTGATTTCATGTGTGCATAAAAATAAATTATATATGAATCAAACACATACCTTGACTTACCTAGGGAGAGAAGGATGAAAATTTTACATGTGTCCATCCACCCCTTGGTCGTTTTCCACACTCTAGTACACTCATTAGTAATGGTTATTTCCAAACAGGTAGTTAATATCATATCAAATCAGTGCAAAATATAATAACTTGGTTTTTTTGAAAAAAAAGGATATTAATGGATATATGTGTTACTTGAACCATGTTTCTATAACTTTAAAAAATATATATTTTGATTATTTTCTTTATTCTAATTATAGCTTTTTATAAAAATCCTAGACATAACTAGTACTTCTCAAGGAGTTCTGATGACCCAATTCTCTTATTGACCAAGGAAATAGATATTTATCAATTTATCACACTTTGATTTTTATCATTTTTTCTCAATTATCTCAAATTCACTCTGTTTTTTTGCTTAGTATTTTTTTTATCAAATTTTTAATCTAAAAAAAATTACACAAAATATCTAATTATATGCCCATTTTTGGTGTGATGGTTTGTAATACCTACTCCTATAAGCATTAATATTAGAAGGATGAGTTAAAATCATCAGGTGTCATAACATTATATATTCAAGCTTTGAAAATCCTTGAAAATTTCTACAAGCACATGTATGTAACCATCATAAAATATTGTCATGAAAAATACTTAGAAATTTTTTATAAACCATATGTAAGCATTGCATAATATCCTATTGTAAATATAAATGGTAATATATAAAAACAACATGTCGAAGTACAACCACATATAATAGATAAAATTGTGTAAATCTCAATATGTGTGTCCATCCTCATATGAGAATGAATTGATGTGAAGGGGAGGGGGGAGTTGGGGCGTGGAGAATAACATGTACCACTATAGGATTATTAATATATATGAAAAAATAATGTGTCTATTCAAAATCATATAGTATAAATACATGGACAAATGTAAAATAGATGCTTTAATATGGTATGATATGTCAAATAGACGTATAAAATGTAGAGACCATCATGTGAATTAGATGAATGTAGGATAATTTCATGTATTAATATATATGCAATTTAGGATCACTAGAAACATGGGTGTGATAGGCTCCATATATATAATATGTGTATTAATAAGGCTCATGGAGAATGAATGTTAGTATGATTTCCAAATAAGGTAAAAGTAACTAATGTAACACGGAAAGGATGTCTCATTAGCGTAAGATATGATAAATGAATAACGTATGAGTATAGTGTGGGTATGATGCCCTCTAAAGTATATTTAAAGCTCGTGTATATAAATAATGTAAGTGCATAATATTCATCATATTATTCAATAGTTTTCCTTATATTTTATCTAGGTGATAGGCCCTTGAACCAAGTTTCTATGTAATAATGAAGGGACCCAACATTTTTTCAAAATTTTCATTTATGCTATTATCTAAATTTTTATTCTATTGATTTTATGTTAGTACCATATTATCAATATGTAATTATCTTGTTTTATTATGTTTGTTTTAATCTTTATTTAGGATATTATGATAAATCCTTAAGTGTTCAAGAGTGTGTATGTGTGCTTCATTGAGAATTTCCAATTGATGAAAATAATTTTCTCTATATTTATCATCATTTATAATACCTTATGGGGATACACATAGTTAATAAATATGAAACTTAGGGGGAGGAAATGATTTCACACCATACATAAGAGAATAAGGGGTTTCAACTGTAATTGTCCTAACACTCATACAATAATATCATAATGCATAGTGAATCTGATAATGGGAATATTTGTGACACTTTGTAATATTATTACTTAAGATGTCCACAATTGTATTTCTCCTAGCCTCAAATTGACCACTCCTTAGGGGTAAATGAGTTAAAAATGTGAGTCAAATCTTATACTTAGCACAAAAATTATTTACTATATTATTCTTTAAATATGGACAATTATCCATAATAATCATAGATGGGATGTCAAATCTAGATATAATATTTGTCATTATAAATATATAAATATCATTGCTCATGGTAGGCTCTACAACAATGGATTAAACCCATTTGGTAAAATACTCAAGTCATTATTGTATCCTTTTGATGATGGTGCATATGCATTTCCATCTAGATTGAAACCCCAAAGATTAAATAACCAAGGATATATAATGGCTTGTAACTCTTGTGATGTTGCATTATTGAATTACTATGTCATTAGCATTACTCACCCACTTTTACATATTCTTGGAAATGATTTTAAATGTAAGGTCAATAGCAATTAATTTATAACAAATTATATGACATTAATTTTTAACTGAAATGCCCACCACTAAGGAAAATTTATCTATTTCATGCCCAAGGCATTAAAGTATATGAATATTAAAGGAATAAAAGGAAACCCACCAATAATAATAATATATAATATCATCTCTTCTCAATTTAATTGCGTTGATTTTTAGAATATTTTAAGGAACATAATCATTTGATAAAAGGCTATAAATATTAGATGCCACTTTGAAAATCAATGTCACTATCAATGGAAAATACAACTAGTTCATCTAATGCCAGTAATGAAACAATATTTTTTTGTAACCTCTTACTACTAAGTATAACATGATCATATATAATTTAAATAATTTAAAGTGGAGATAAATTATCCATATCATTAACATGATGATTATTTCTTCTATTCATGTTTCCAATCTCAAACTCATCAAAGCAGACAATCAAACTATGTATTAGATCTTGACATGGAATTAATTTATCTTATTTAGTTTGGTAAATACTTGTGACTTTATTAATTAAAAATTAAGAGTTTTTGTATATTTTTTTGGATTTTATCTAAAAAACATGAATGACATGCAAACCTATTATCAAAGTCTTGTATTGTGCTATATTTTTGGCACATTGAAATCTCAAATGATATGAAAATGACATAGTCTAACCCTACAATGTCACTTATGTAATAATGGCCACAACATATAAATCACATTTGGACCCATAAAAGCACATGGTCCATGTATTATTCAAATTGGTACACATAATACATGTTTTTCAAAAAGTGTCATTCAAAGGAGTGTTATCCAATAAAGAAGTCATGGCAAGCTAATTTATAATAACTCTCCCTTTTTTTGATTTTTTAATATAAAAATAAGATCAAAATCCATGATTAACATGACCCAATTATATATTCACATAGATAGGTAAGGCTTAGACATAATTTAATTCAAAGTTTTAATTTTTTCAATAACATGAATCTCAATATTAAGAATGTCATGTCTATGTTTTTTTGTATCAAACATAATAGCTAAGCATAATTTTTCAATTGATTTGTATTTATTTTCATAATGAACCAGTATGATGTAATGAATATATATTTTTCTATATTCATCATTGTGTTGTGCTAAAATTTTCCTTAAATCATGCTCAATAGAGTAAAAGTATAGTAATAATGGTCTATTAGGGACAAGTGGCATTATGATGAATATGTTGGATAGATATTAGTTTATGAAAAGGGTGAGCGTAGTATATATAGATTAATTGGCCCCACCATACATAGTCTATAGATAGATAATTCCATTTGTAAATTTTCATCCCATTCAAATTTTGTGCCTTTTCATAATAATATATTAAATGGTATGGTTTTGTCTACTAATTAAACCATGAATTGCCCATTTGCCTAAATTTTACCTTGATAAATTCTTAGTTGTTTCAATCATGTAGGTGGAGGTATATAAATGATATATTTTAGTTTATTAAGAACAACCTCTATACCATTTTGTGAGGCATTGAAACCAAACAAATTTATAGATGTGATACCAAAGATACACTTCTTAGGATTTGATCAGATGTATATTCACAAATTTTCAAATATTATTCACAAGTCTTTAACATGGTATGTACACTTATTTGATTTTTAAAAAATATCATCAACATAATCATTAATGATATCATGCATACAATTTTTAAATATGTTTTTCATATCTCTTTGATAAATATCATCAACATTTTAAAGTCTAAAAAGAATGGCAATGTAATAAAATGTGCGCCATGGGGTAGTGAAATCAATATTTTATGATCAATAAGATTTATATTAAATTTATTATAGTTGGTGAATTCATCCATGAAGGATAGCATATCATGCCAAATGGATAAATAAAAAATCATATCAATATTGGGTAGAGGAAATTCATCCTTGGGACAAGCCTTGTTTGAATCTCCAAATTATTGACAAATGTGCAAGTGCCCATCACATTTTGTAGCTAGTACATGTTTAACCCTAAGTTTGGATAAAGATCATAAGGGGTTAGGGTTAAAAATATAAAAATTAATAAGCATAAGGGTGATAAACAAATCTATAATAGGTCAATTGATTACAAAACTTAGATAAAATATATACTAAATTTATTATGCTAAGATATGCTAAAAATGGAAATTACAACTATGTTAGATATTGTAATGATAATAAAAACAAAATAATTAGATGGTTTTGATGATAATATAGATTTAATATGGAACAAACAATAAATAGATTAGATCTGGATCATGGATCAAATGTCAAATTTTGGAAAAATGAGCTCTATAATTATAAACACTTGCATCAACTTGGGATGGTTGTATTGATGCTACTATCTAACTTAGACATAGGTGTCCAATACAGAATAACTAATAAAACTAGATGTGACCACCTAGAATATTATGGTTTTTATGTCTCCTTCACTTTGGTGTGCTCAAATCTATATCATGGGTTATCACTCCTTATCAAATATCAAAACCCTAGTTATTCATCTTCATAGTGGATATGGTAATAATGGGTTAGTGGGATTATAGTGTCAAGTTAACAAAAAATATCTCTCTATCAATGAGTGTCACCTACATAGCCACTACTTTGAAGAGCACCTCAATCTAATGTAGTTCTCCCTTAATGTGTTGGCTTATGTGAGCACAAGAATGAAATAATTTGAAACAAGTACAATGGTGACCTAGCTTGTAACTTGGAGAATATAACTCATGGCATGATATTTTATTAATTTATAAATGTAGATGTATTATCCCTATAAATGATATATAAATAAGAGACAACAAGGAATCTTTACTCACTTGAATGATTTTGATCATTGACTTGTGAGAAGGTGTGAGATTTCTAGGTCTTTTGCTAGGTAAGGAATGAATAAGGATTGATATTATATTTATACTAATTTATTTAGAGAATATATCACATAAAATCACTTAATATAACCATAGGTATATGCTACATTTTCAAATTTAATGACTTTAGGGACCTAGACACTTGCGTTAGGTCAAGACACTTGCATTGACATAGGCATTTCTCTAAGATGCAAGTGTTTAGGAAGAAAAAAAAGTAGGTGTAGATACAAAATTTTCAAATATGGAAGATAAGTAGGTTTACAACATTCTAAGAAAGATAAAATTCTTGGGTCATTAGAATGACAAATGTGTTAGACTAATATATAAGAAATGAGCATCGAAAGATAGCAGATCCAAGCCTTTCAGCACTAAAAAGTGTCTATAATAGAGAGAAATAACCAAGGTCTATATTTTCTAATTGTACAAGATTGAGTTCATATATAATTCATAAATAGTGTGTACATTTCACCACTTTAATTTATTAATGAATTAATGGTTTAAAAGAGAAAAAAATTGTACATATGTGTGTATATCACACCTTGCCTTTGTATGATCCCAACTTGAGTGTTTTGATGGTAAATGACCTAAAACCAAGAGCATGGTATAGTATATAATCACTACACATAATCTTAAATTTAAATCATTTTAAATGATTAAAATTTAAATATAAAGGTTTAATAGTACACTTAGGTATCGATGCAACTACCTTGCCTTTTGGAAATTTGATTTGAAAATATGTAGTATTATGAACATAGATCTCAGATTAGGAAAAGTGTAAAACCTAAATAGGTACATATATATATATATATATATATATAGGGATAGAGGGAAATTGGAGGACACATGCCCCCAAACTTAGATAAAATATGAGTTTCTACCCAAGAATTGAGATTAGGTCCACTGTGCAACCCAATCATACTTATAACCTAATGAGAAAGTAAACAAAGTAAACTCAAACTATAAATATGGTGAGGTTATATTATGTAGTAAATTACAACCTATAAGTTTGGGGGCATGTGTCCTCCAATTTCCCTCTATCCATATATATATATATATATATATATATATATAGGGATAGAGGGAAATTGGAGGATACATGCCCCCAAACTTAGATAAAATATGAGTTTCTACCCAAGAATTGAGATTAGGTCCACTGTGCAACCCAATCATACTTATAACCTAATGAGAAAGTAAACAAAGTAAAATCAAACTATAAATATGGTGAGGTTATATTATGTAGTAAATTACAACCTATAAACTTGGAAACATTTATTTATTTAATCACCTCAACCATACCAAAATTTAACCAACTAGTGTTGTAGACTGGCTCAAAATAGTCTATAAAAGTCCATCCTAGTGGCTGATGACAGTCCATAGAAATGTTTGAAATATGAAACTAATTTGATTTTGAAATATTAGGTGAACATTTCATAACATATGCATTGTATGTATGTCTCATGTTGAAACTATTTATAACAATGGTACCTAATAAAATATGAAATGCATATACAATATGATCACACAGGATAGATCTAGATACAATAATGAATTAGAAAAGACATAGATCAATGTTGACATGAGATTTTAATGTGGAATAAATCAGAGTTAAAAAACCACAAATTTATATATTCATATATTTGAGAAACTTCTAGTGTACCCAATACAAAATCCTTCAACCTCTCACTTCTTCTCAGACCATTCTTCACAAAACTCTTTACAATGATAATTTTCACACACAAATATTACAATCTCATGAATTTGTATGTGTGAATGTTTTACTAAAGGAGTAAAACCATTTTTATATGGGCTCTGAGGTGGACTATTGTAACCAACTAGTTCAACCTCTCCTAACATAAATTTCTAACAATGGTAATAATTAATATGATTTATTATTGTATTTACATGATGAATTAACCCATGTTAAATAATAATAATAAAGTACTTATTATTTACCTAAGTAAATGTGCTAACAATCCAATAAAGGAACCAAATAATAATTATATGTTCCAACACTCCCCCTTAATGTTAAGTTTAGATACATGCCATAGTCACCTTAACAAATAAACTATATTATATACAAATTTGAAGGATTTAAAAAAATTCATCATGTCAAAGTCATCTTTTGAAACAAAAAGAATTATAATTCATAAAATACTCAAAGTAAGTTTTAAGATATCATGATAGTGAGACTTCATGTCACAATTTCTCATGAATAATCAACCAAGCATATTTGGAGTCTTTTATAACATAAAGAACTCCATTATAAAGTATGCTTTTATGTTTGGGTACAAAAGTAAAAATTTTACATGAAGGTTACTCAAATCACATAGCTTCCACATGAAGTTTAAAATGATTTAAAATGAGAATAAGTATAGAGAATAATAAGGAACACATGGCCTTTAAGAAGTGACATTGTCATGCACACTCCCCCTCAATGTCAACTTTGAGAGGCCCAACATTACACAAAAATGACATAGCATGGTAGCACCAAGTGGTTTTGTGAATACATATATCACTTGTTTATCTTTAGGATAATACTTTAGATCAATATCACCATTAAAGACTTTATCTCAGATAAAATACACATGAACTTCAATATGTTTAGTTCATTGGTGTTGCATTAGATTTTTCACCAAAGCTATATAACTTTAGCACCTATATAAAAATTAAACATATATCTAGAATTAGATTCATGATAACATAGTATGGTTAATATCACAATAATAAAATACATATAGATAAAATATGACATGTGTTTATATGTGGTAAGACACATTTTAAACAATCAAGTCATTTTTTAGGAAAATAAGTTCATTACTTTGATTACAAATTTAGAGACAAACATAAATTTTTGTATGTAATTCATTATTGGACATCTTCAATATTGAAAAAATGAGTATCTCCAAATATCATGAAATTCATAAATAATAATCTTACTAATAATATGATACAAAGTTTATCCAAACATTTGATATCTTATTATTAATAATTCATTTTATACTTTGAGTTGTAACAAAACTTTGTAGGTTTAATATGTTTCAATTTTACAATAATATAGAATTGAATTTAAAAAAAGATTGAGGTATGTAACATTTCATACATTAAATCTAGGAATTTTTAGCATGATATGAAATCATCCAATCAGTCAGATATGAGACTGAAACAAATAATTTCATATATGTATGAATAGAATGCTTAGGAAAGTAAAAAATGACAAGTTAAGTAAAACTCCATTTATGCTTTCTATTTCATAACATACTTATTATAAAACGAAGCATATAAGCATGAAATTTACTCACTAATAAAATTAAACAATATTATTAATTTGAAACAAAAAATATCCAAACTTATTGAGCATGGTGTTTTTACCAAATGCAATAACCAAACATGATCATCTTGTCAAATTAAGCATGATGCTTATGCATATAATCTATTTCAATGCTAACTCATATCAATTTAAAATATAATATAAGTATACTTTATTCACTTTCTTATCTAATAGAATAAAAATATCTATTAAAATATAATTTTAATTAGAAATTAGCATGAATCAAACTAAATACTTTTACTAACAAATATAAATGTAGTTGAGACACTATCAATTTAGTTAGTAACAACAAAATTATTATAATGGTAAATGATATGCCATCAACATAAATTTATTTTAGTTTATAAAAGTTTTAATATTTAGTAGGAACTATATTCAAAATATTCATAATGGTATTCATGGATTCGGCCCATAAGAACTTAGGATCATTTACAAAATGCAACATTGTTTTAGTGATTTCTATAATGATGCAGTTTTTCCTTCCAGTAATATCATTTTGATGAAGGGAATAAGGGGTTTTTAGTTACCTTATAATACCAAAACTAATTCAAAAATAATAAAACTCTTTACTAATGTACACCACCATTATCATATCTTAATCTCTTAATAGAAAAACTAGAAGCATTTTCAACAATAGCTTTAAATTATTTGAATCTAAACAACACTTCAGATTTATTTTTAATGAAATATGGCCAAATCATTCTAATATAATCATCTATAAAATTAATTACATATAAATAACTATTAATATATACAACTTCAAGAGGTCTTACAATATCACTATGAATTAATTTTAAATTATGAGAAGATTTTGCATCATTATTCTTATGAAAGGGATTAGTATGTTGTTTACCACATAAACAACATTCAAAATTTTCATGATGCTAAGAGATAGAAGGTAAACCCAAAATAATATTATGAGAATACATATCATGTAAACTTATAAAATTAACATGTCCAAAATGAAAGAAGTAAAGAAAATGTATAAATCAGTCTTTTGATCACCTTCAATAATTAGAGAAAAAAATTAACCTCTAATAGACTCGATATTTTTAAGAAATGTTATAATGAAATTATCATTTATAAGTTGAGAATAATATAACACATTTTTATTCAACTTAAGTACATATAAAACATCATTAATAACAACATTTATAAATTTTACCTTTCCTTACTTAGTTGTTTCTAAAAATGAATCATCTCCTAAATATATATTTTTAAATATATCTATAAAATAATACAAAATATTAGATAAACAAGTATTATGGTGTGATGCACCACTATCTAGAATCCATTCATTCTCATTTGAAATAAATAAAACAACATATAAAGCAATAACATTAGAGTTCTAATCCTAATTATTATTAGGGGTTTGATTCTTATATTTGTTTTGATTATATATCTTTCCTTTGTTATTTTTATAAGATTGATTTTTAACTATCTTTTTTTTTATAACATGTTTCCCTTTTATGATCAAATTTACCACACAGATTGTAATTCTCATTAAAATTACATTTATGATTCTTATTACCATATCTCGTGTTCTCATTTTTTCCTTTAGTAGAATTAGAGTTAGGTTTTTGGTTTCTATTATTCCTATAAATAGGATTAAGAGCAAGAATTGCCTAAGTGGCTGTCTCTTTATAATCAAAATTAGACATCACTTGCTCTTCTTGAATTAAGAGCAATAATAGGGTAGTGAGGTTTGGGTTATCTTAATTTGTTTGGTATTTTAAATTCATAATTGAAATAGAATTATAAAAAATTTCATGAGTATTAATCAAAATATAAAATAAAACAATTGATCTAGAATTAGATTACAAAATTTAGTTACAACCATATAACTTAGATTTAATATTCTTAATTTTAGTAAGAAAATTAACAACCTTTTCATCACCTTTCATCAGTCCAATCAACAATTCAAGAATTAAGTTAATAATATTTGAGAGATGAGTGCCCCTGTGCATAGATTCAAGGAGTTTCTAAGCATCACCAGGAGACTCCTGATTGCCGATATAGATTAGGAATTCATCTTTAACACTCCACAAGATAATCGACATGGCTTCTTGTAATTTTTGTTGAAACACATTAAAAATTTTAGAGGTCACATGTCATATTGAGTGGAATTTTTTAATCCCAAAGACAATATTCCATAGCTTTCATAGCATAAATTCCACTTTTATATGATTTATATATATATTATAGTTAGCACCATTAAGCATTTGAGATTTATATAGTACAAAATTAGGCAAAGCCATAATTTTCCTTTAAAAATGATAATAAAAAGTTCTTAAAATGAAAATTTTTAATATGAATTTAAAGTTATCTAATAGTAAAAATAGATTTAAAATGAAACCACACAATAACTATTCAAATTAATGCTAGACAACATAAGAAAAATGTGAAATATTATGACAAAATAAGGTATTGTAAGTGTCACAAAAATACATTAATGTAAGAACAATTGATTAAAAAAATAATCTTTTTACTGATTTGTTATACTATTTGTATAAAATAAAGTAAATTAAAAGTTAAATTATAATTAATTTATCAATTAGATGCTAAAAATGCAAAAACTTGAACTAGAATTATACAAAACTAGGTGTCGAAAGAGTCACACTCAAAAACAACCACCTAGACACTATTATTAAAAAAAAGTTATAAAAAACTATAATATGAGGTTTCAAAACAAAAATGGGCAACACCAATGCATATAAAATATGCCAAAATTTATGAAATGACTAGTCACACTACTATGGTTGACAAGGTTTTGACTAGGTCAAATGTTCCAATAAGGTTGGCAAGTCTAGGGTTTTTCATGTGAGAAGATTGGTACACAAAATAAATAAATTTATAAGTAATAATTTGAATAAAAATAATTTAAATTAATTAATTTGACCAAAATAATTATAGGTAATAAATTTTGAACCCCTGACATCCCTTTTTAGAAGTTTTAGTTAAAAGATAACTACCAACTCATCTAGTAGTTTACTTAGAAATTTACATGCACTAAATTATATTTAAATATTTTTAAACTTATTTTTAATATGTGTGTGTGTGTGTGCGCGTGCATGTAAATAAAAAATGTAAAAAAATTTCAAAAATAATTTACTGATTTTAGCAAAAGGTAACTTAGATGGGGCTCTTTTACTTTTGCATGTAAATAGTGATTTTAAAAATAAAGTATTTTCTAAATAATTTCACCAACTTTATTAAATTATACATACTTGTAGTAGTATGATCTAGGAATAACAATGGCGCCTAGGTGGATCAGGGAGGTTGTTGGAGTTGGAAAGAGGCCTTCTCATACCCTAAAAATTTGATAGATCTTCCTTAAACATTGCAATGAAGCATCTAAATATTTAAAAATTGATTTTGTTGTAAAAAAATTGATTTTTATATTTTTATAAGCTATTCTATCTAGACAAAAACACCCAAGGAGGAGATAAAAAATCCACATAGGATTCAAGATGCCTTCTTAGGCTTTGCAATGGTTTAGAGTACTAAAAAAAATATGAATTAGAGGCTAGTGTCATACAATAGCTAATAATGTTTCCCAATTTGAGTTTGAGGTTGAATTTTTTTTATTACTTAGAATGCTTGATTTAGTCTTTAGATGATTAAAAATTGATCTACAACTCTCCATAGGCCAAAGAATGAACCAAGCAAATTTTTAAGCTAGACCATCTACCCCCATGATCATACCATTTATTTACATGGATGAATTCAATTTGAATTTTATTTAAATTGATCTCTCATAGGGAAAATAAACCAAGGTCCAAAGTCTTTCCATTTAATCACCATATCCCATGCTCTGCTACAATGATAAAATATGAAATGCATATACAATATGATCACACATGATAGATATAGATACATGAATTAATTATCAAATACATAGATCAATTTTGACATAAAAATTTAACGTGGAAAACCTTAAAGAGGTAAAAAACCATAAATTGATATATTCATATATTTGAGAAACTTCCAATTTACCCAAAATACAAAATCATTCAACCCTTCATTTATTCTTAGACCATTATTCATATAACTATTTTTAATGATATAATTTTCCAAATTCAAATATTATATTATCATTATGTTATATGTGTGTATGTTTTACCAAAGGGGTAAAACCCTTTTGATATTGGGGTGTGGAGGTAGACTGTTGTAACCAACAGGTCCAACATCTCCCTGAAGAACTTTTAAACAATGGTAATAATTAATGTGTTTTATTATTGTATTTGCTTGATGATTTAACCCATGTTAAATAATAATAATAATAATAAAATATTTATTATTTACTTATGTAAATGTGCTAAGGGTCCAATAAAGATACCACTTAAGCATTATATATTCCAATAGTACCAATGTATAGAATTCTACCAAAAATGTGTATCTGAATCATATAACTATGAATTTGGCCAATCTAAAAGTTGGATAAGTGTGGAGGAAATGATTAGCATAATATGCCTCCACTATATATATCAAGAAATATGAAAACTAATAAAAGTTTCAATGTCGAGGACAAGTTTCCAAAACATGTCCCCACTGTAATCTAGGTATGCTAAATATTGAATAAGTGTGTAGAACATGTTTCTAAAATATGCCCTCATAAAATTTGAAATTGTGAAAAATGTGGAGAACATGTTTTCAAAACATGCCTTAACTAAAATCTGAATATGTGAATAAATTTGGACATCGTGCCTCTATGGCATGCCCCCACTAATATGCCCCTATTTTGAGGTGAGAGAAAGTATAAATTGGTAATTACATACCTCAAAAGGATAAAATAACTATGTAAAATATAAATTTATTATGTAACATATATAAGGAAAATGTTTAGTAATATATATCATGGAATTACACATAATGTGATCACATCAAGTTCTAAGATGCATGATATAGATCATGGCAATATCTAGAGATTAATAATATAATATCAACAATCAACTAAGCACACACACAAGAACAATAAAAATCAAGTCAAAAGATAATGGTGAAAGGAGACATCAAGCAAGGGGCATGTTTTAATGTTGCACTATCAAAGGGACATGACTTATTTAAATGTCCACAAAAGCAAGACTAACATATTCAAGTATCCATACAACAAGTAATGACATATACAAATGTCAAAAATCCAAACAAAGCAAAAGGGACCAAAAACAATGGAGCATATTCAAATTCTCAAATAATCAAGACAATATATTGATAAGACACTTAAAGAAGTGCATGAATGAAAGCATAAACAATCAACATAAACATATAATACTAGTTCATTGATCATATGTGTTAGCAAGAAATGTTAAGTACATATAATATAAAGTATGTAGTGAAAGATACAAGCATGGATAAAAGCATGTCTAAGTACATGATCTCAAATATGATAATGTAAAATTACCATATAATGATATGCCCTAGATGTATTATAATCAAATAAGTGGATGCCCCTAATGTCCACATGACATGAGTATATGGAATGTGCAACATCTGAAAGTGCATAGATCATGTATTTTTGCATGTATAAATAACACTCAAAAGATGCATGAAACACATGTGTATATATAAATAAACGATATGATATCCACTAATATGGAACTACCAACATATATGCTAAGGTGCTAATAGAACATATAAATTTGGAAAACATTTTTAGATTTTTAAAATTTTAATTTTTTTTTTATATTTTTAGAAAGGTGCTATAGACTAGGAAAAGTGCCACTAGAACCTAAGAATCTCATCAATGAGATTCCTCTATGGAGGCCCTATATTATTTATCTCATATTCATATGTTATGCAACCAATATTATTAGGTTCATACAAATCTTCATTAGTATTAGGATCATGCCAATCTTTTATGTTAGTAATATAGGAAAGATGTAACTTCTTAGGTTGTTATTAAACATATGATATGTTTGTTTATTCATTTGTATATAAACAATGAATTACACCATAGATTTGAGTTTCATTCTTGATTTTTCTTCTTGACTATGTTCATTATTCTCAAAATGTTACATCTCATTATTAGATAGAGAAGGGTCATGTATCTTGACTTGCACACTAGGAAAATATGTAATTTGTGCATTGACTTTTTTATTTGAGGATGAAATCATAGACGGTGTAATTTTTCACTTAACTATTTTTTCCTCTATTTATGGAATGAATATGATGTTTGGATCCTTGTAAATCATATTTGTATCCTTTGATTTTTTAGGCATGTATTTATCTAGATTGGCCTTTTGAATCTTTTCTTGAATTATGTTTGGCTTTTTTTACTATTTTGGCTCTGAATTATTCTTTGGTACCCATAATTGTTCTTTTTTCACTTGTGTTTTAGGAGTGGATCTCATATTGTGAGTGGTTTTCTTGGTTGATATATCAATTATATGATCACAACTACCTTTGTGACTTTGTGATAGTTTCTTTAATGTAAAATAATAATCTATATGATGGTCATACATTTTATGATATGCAAAATAGTATTTGGAACTCTTTATAGGATGGAGGGGAGGTAATTTGATCACTTTGTCTCAAATAATTTATCTTAGGATTCCTCTTAGACTTTTAGTAGCAATTTTTTCAATTTTAGAATCACTTTTTTTGGATTTATTCTATTTTAGATTTTCATTTGGATAAGAAACCTTGTTTGGTATGGCATTGGTCGATGAAGATGAAAACATATGGTTAACACTAGCATGTTTTGTATTTTGGGCACATGGAATATGATTTTACAATAATTTTATAGTTTCACTAAAGTACTGAATTTGCTTTTGTAAACTCTTTTATTAACTTTCACATAAGGGTGATATTATCTTTTAGGGATTCACAAGCACAAACCCTAGGTGATTCAGATTGAACATGCATACTTATACCATCTATCATACCTCTTGAAGGAATGATAGCATGGACCTAGTTAGAGGGATGGCATCGATCACCCTCCTTTGGATTAGTTGGAAAAACAAGTTCCTTTTTAGCTATTTTGAATGTTCTATAAATTTTCATGAGAATAAGAAATAAGAGACATACAAATGCTAGCATTCTAATATGATATAATAAGGATATATCAATTTTAAACTATTGGATAAGTTTTTTCAAAATCTAACATAGTTTTTAAGAGAAAAATTATAACTGAGACAAATCCAAAAAAATAGGGAATTAAAAGTATAGTGCATGACCTATAGGTGTAAATTTACTAAAAATATTAAAATGTTAAATTTTAAAAATCCGTGCAATATTTTGGAAAAAAGAGTTTTTTGAGTATACCAACTATAAAATAGAATAGCTTTAAGTAATTTTTAAATGGAGTTGTTTGGAGGCCAAAATGAGCCAATCAAGGAAGAATAAAATTTCAAGCATATGAACACAAATATTGGCAACAAGGGAGTGTAAAACCCTAGGGTAAAGTTTTAGATCTATTTTTAGATTTTTTCTACATCACATAAGTCAGGTTCACCAAATTTTTAACCCTAAGGTTGGATAAAGATCCTAAGGGATTGGGGTTAAGAATATAAAAATGAATAATCACAAGGATGATAGACATATCTATCACAAGAAAATTAGTTGTAAAACTTAGATAAAACATATACTAAATTTATTATGCTAAGATATGTTAAAAATAGAAATTAGATCTTTGCTAGATATTGAAATGATAATGAAAACAAAGTAATTAGCTGGATCTAATGTTAATATAGATTTGGTATGGAAGATATTGGAAATATATTGGATTTGGATTATAGATCAATCATTAAAATATAGAAAAATGTCCTCTATAGCTGCAAACACTTGCATTGACTTGGGATGATTATGTTGATGTTAATATCTAACCCAAATGCAAGTGTCTAGTATATAATACCCATTGAAATTTGATTTAACCACCTATAATATTTTGGGTTTTATGTCACATTTTCTTTGGTGTGCTCAGATCTAGATAATGGGCTATCACTCTTTATCAAATGGAAATACTCTGGTTATTCATCTTCATAGTGGTTATGGGAAAAATGGGTTAGTGGGCTCATAATGTTGAGCTAACCCCAAATACCCCTCTATCAAGGAGTGATGCCTACATAGCCACTACTCTGAAGAGGTCCTTAGACTAATGTAGTTATCCCCTAATGTGTTGGCTTGTGCATGCACAAGGGTGAAATATGTAGAAAGTAAGTACACCAATGACATAACTTTTAACTTGGAAAATATAACTCATAGCATGCTCCTTTAGAACTTTAGACCTATATATGTAATGTCCATATGAATAACATAGAAATAGGAGACAATATAGAAGCTTTGATCACTCAAGTGATTTTTTATCATTGACTTATGAGAAGGTGTGAGATTGTCAAGTATTTTTATAGGTGGAGAATGAATGAGGATTGATCCTATATTTATACAAATCCATTTGGAGAATATATTTTATAAAATCACTTATTCTAACCATGGGTATAGATTACATTTGAAAATTAATGACTTTATGGGACTAGACACTTGCATCAGGTTAGGACACTTGTGTCAATGTAGGCATCTGACTAGGAAACAAGTGTTTGAAAATTATAAAATAAGGTGCATGTCCATAAATTGTAGAGATGGAAGATAAGAAGGTTTATAAAATTCTAGGCAAGATAAAAGGCCTAGGTCATTACAATGATAATGGTTAGACTAAGAGATAAATAATAAGCACAAAGAGATAGTAGATGCAAGCTTTGTGACAATGAAAAAAGTCTATAATTGAAATGAATAGCCAAGGTTTGTGTCTTCCAAGTATACAAGACTAAGGTGATATATAATTCAAAAATGGTGTCTACATTATGATGTTGGACATCCAAGGTGAATAAAATATGGTTAAGATGAACCTCACATTCAATAGATGTTGGATCTCATATTTAATCAATAAACTAACTTTAGGATACATTGTTCTAATATTTACTTAACAAGTTAACATATGGAATGACTATTAGATAATGAACCATGATGGATGTATCATTAAAATTCATGTCATACTAATCCTAATAAAATAATTTAGATTAATGTGTTAAAATTTATCTTTGATACTTATATTCTTGTGGTGTCAATGATGTGGTAAGTAATAAAGCTTTAAGACTTTCTCTTGTACATAGTTGAAATCACTTATCTCTTCATTAAGTAATTAGGATTGGTCCTCAATATAAGGAGAAAGGGTAAATAATATAGTTCATATAGTGGGATATAATCATTGAGAAGATAAGGCTCACATTCACAAAAGTAAGCATGATGACCAAGGTTATGAGGCAACATTTATTTAAGATGAAAATATGGAAAATAGGCATATGATACCACATATTCTTAAAGAGATTTATCATTATAAAATTTATCCAGTATAATTAATTTGATGGGTTGTTTGATATGGCTCATAAAATCTAGGATTTTGGGGTAGTTTCCCATCTAGCCTCTCCTTAAAGGAGACTCATCAGGGTATCCCCAAGATCTGGTATTACTAGATCATGACATACTAGGTAATCTAGTTTATCAATGTGCAAGGTTCCAATTCAAGCGTATTATAGGTTTAGAATATTCTAAACTTATTTTCAATTTTTTTCTAGTATTTTGGTGGATTTAGAGGAAATACATGATTCATTGTTTTAGTTATATGGGTTTTTGTTGCATTTTAAGAATTAATAAAATCATGGATTTTTATATTTGCCCACATAATTAAAATCAGCATTGAGGGATTTAATAGAATGGCGTTTCCATTATATTAGGTTATTTACCTTTGCACAAGTTCCCTAGGTGTTTTATGTAGTTAATCATTATTTATTTTTTCCCACCCCTTTAGGTGTGGATATTAAATATTTAGGTATAGTGGTTTCTTATTCCTAGGTTATCTCCTATGATCTTATAGTTAAAATTTATCTTCGTTGCCTATATATGCAAGACACCCTCATTGTACTAAATAGGCTTTCTAGAGATATAATATATGATATTATTTAACCCTAAATTTTGGAGGTGGATTCTTTACTTGGGTAGATAGGGTTAATAATATAGAAATGATAATGCACAAGGGTGATAATTAGACAACAAGTCAATTAGATGCTAAACTTATATATAACATATGATATATTTATTAAATTAAGATAGGATAAAAATGGAAAGTACATCTATGATAGACATGGGAATGACAGAGAAACAATTTACTTAGATAGTTTTGATGCTAAAATATTTTTATATTTGGAACAGGTAAGAAGCATACTTGAAGATAATCCTAGAACAGTCACCAAATTCTAGATTGAGTACCTCTATAGCCACATACACTAGCATTAGACTAAGACAATTACATCAATTCTACTATATGAAATTTATGAAACTATATTATATATAGTAAATACTAAAAAAGGATGTGACCACATAGATGATTCTAGGTTTGTCTTTGCTTTCACTTTGGTGTATTCAGATCTGGGTCATAGATTGTCACTCCTCATGAAATTATAAAACCCTAGTTATTCATATTCATAGTGACCTTAGGAAAAATGGGTTAGTGGGATCAAAAATTTTAGATAATTCCAAATATTCCTCTCTTAATGAGCACTACCTACATAGAGAATACTCTAAAGAGGGCCTTATACTGATGTAGTTATTCCCTACATGTTCACTTGTGTGTGAATCATGCAATATGTGAAAAGAAAGTACAATAATGACCTAGCTTGTAACTTCACAAATATAGATCTTAGGATGATCCTTTAGTAATTCACACTTTTATATGTGTTGTTCGTATGATTGATATGGAAATAGGTGAAAATAGTGAATCTTTCTTCACTTGAGTGCTTTATTAAATGCCTTTTGTAAATCACTTGGTGAGTAGGTAATAAGTTTATAGGTGAGGAATGAATGAGGGTTAATCTTGTATTTATATTAATTCATTTTGATAAATAACTCACATTAAATATATTAAGCCAACTATTAGGATACTTTTCATTTTCAAATTATATGAATTTGGTACAATGGACACTTACATCGGAGGACACCTACATCCATATAGGTATCTATCTGGGATGAAAATGTCTAAGGAGATTGAAAATAGGTACAGGCTCAAAACTTGTAGAGGTGTAAGATAAGCATATTTTAAGCATTATGGCAAAGATATAAGGTCTAGGTCATCAACATAAGGTTGGTTAGGTCAAGAGATAGGCCAAGGGGCATAAGATAGATAAAATACAAGACTTCCAAAAGTAGGAAAGGTCCAAAACTAAGAGAAATAACCAAGGTCTGATTTTTCCAAGTGTATAAGATTTAGATACTATATAATCCATAACTAGTGTCTTCATCCCATCCCCTTTAATATAGTAATAAAATTTTTGGTCTAAAGGAGAAGAAATATGTACTTGGGTGTGTATAACACAAACCATATTTACTTGAGTCCAACTTGAGTGTTTTATTAGTGATTGACCTGCAACCAAGAACATTTTAAATTATATAACAAATGCATGTAATTTTAAATTGATTGTATTAAAAATATTTAAATTGAAAGAAAAAAGTCTAGGAGTACACATGTGTATCAATGTAATTATCTTGCGTATTGGAAAATTGATTTGAAAAGATGTACCATTTTAAAGATTTGAAACTAATATTAGGGAATATATATATATATATATATATATATATATGTAAAGTGTATATATCTAAGGAGATAGATAGAGATAAATTTTGGAAGACACATGCCCCAAACCTTGGAGAAAAGGTGAGTTGTCACTCAACAATTGAGGTTATCTCAATCATTCAATGCAATCATACTTATAACATGGTGAAGTTGGATGATAAAACAAAGTCTAACCTAAAAATTTGGAAATATGGGTGATTTAATCACCTTAACCATACCAAAATTGAAGCAAATACTATACTAGATTGGCTCAATATAGTCTATAATAATTTGTCTTCAGTATCAGTGTGTAAAAGTCCATGATATGATAACAATCCATATAAGAGTTTTCAAATATAAAATTTATTTGAATTTTTAAATATTAGGCACACATTTCATTAAATATGAACCTATGATATGTATCATGTTGAAAATATGTATGACAATGGTACCAATGTATAAAATTTTACCATAACTATGAATCTAAATTATATAACTATGCACTTTGGCCCAATCAAAAATTGTGTAAGTGTGAAGAACATGCTTCCAAATCATGCCCCCAGTATATATGGATAAATATAAAAATTTATATAAATTCCAATGTGGAGAACATGTTTTCAAAACATGCCCCTACTATAATTTTTAGATACTAAGTACTGAATAAGTGTGGAGAACATGCTTCCAAAGCATGGCACCATTGAATCTGAAGCCTATGCCTAGTGTGAAGAGCATGCTTCTATGACATGCCCTAATTGATATCCCCCCCTTTGAGTTGAGGTAAGAATATAAACTATAAGTTACCTTACCTCAAAAGGATAAGATAATTGTATAATTTGTGAATGGAATGATGTAGCATATATAAGAACATGTTTAGGTAAATGTATCATTGAAGCACGTAGAACAATATGATCACATGAAGGACTAATATCCATGATAAATATCATGGCAATGTCTAGGTAGTAATTACTAAAATATCAAAAAGTAAACAAGAACACATATAAGAGCAATCAAAATAAATTCAAAAGACAATGGTCTAAAGAGACCACAAATAAGGGGCATGTTAAAATGTCACATAATAGAAGGGACATGACTTAGTCAAATGCCCACAAAAGTAAGAATAAAATATTCAAATGTGCATACAACAAGTAATGACATATTCAAATTTCAAATAAATCACATGTAGATGAGGACATAAATAAAATAACATATTCACATTATTAAACAGGAAAGACAATATAAAGGCAAGACACTCAAAGAAGTGCATAAAGGAAAACATAAATAACTAGCATAAGCATATAATAGTAGCACATGGATAAAATGTGTTAGAGAAAAACATAAAATACATAGTGATGTAGAGGATTCAAAAATTTGACTACAATGAATGAAAATAATAAACACATTCACACTAACTCTTACCTCTATAATTTTAATTGGCTCTGATCTTTTCTTTGTCCTCTTCATCTAGAAACTCAAACTATCACCACTTTAAACTCCAACATGTCCCAAACATTTGATCTTAGTATTTTCTAAGCATAGCTCCTCTCATCTTACTCATCCAATTCATCAAGTTCACTTTATATTAAAATTTTAGTCTTAACTTATTATTTGGTCTAACTCTCTTAACAAAGGTTCTTAGGTTTTCTTTCTCTTAACATGATTCAAAAGGATCCCTGATTGAACATTTATTCTTGTGTTCTTGTTTCAACACATTATAACCTTGTTATAATCCTAAGTCCATAAACTAACCCTCATTATCTTTGTTATCAATATTTGTAACTTCTTCTATATAAACACCTATTTCACCCTTAAGGTTCCTTTGTTTAGATCTTTACATCATACCCTACTTCCTTCTTTTGACTGTCATTCCTAGTAGCCTTTTTCTAAGGATTTCACTTAGTACAGGCTAGTACAGACCCCCATATTAAAACTATCACCATATACACATACCCTCTAATCTCTTCTTTCACTCCACCAAGTTTCAATACCTAAATTAAATTTTTTATACCTCCTTTACAATCTTTTTAAGGCCTTAGATTAGGCTTATTAGGTCTATTTATACCCTGTCCTCCCAAAAATGTAATATTATATATGTGATAAACTTTAAACTCATAAAATATGTTAAAAAAACCCATCATGAAACAAATATCAAAATTTTGGAACATTTCATTGATGGATTCCAATTTTGATCTTGAAACCCTAGAAATAGGGTTCATAGTAATAGTTACTAGCCAAGAAGGGTTAAAAATGAGTTTCAAACTTTATGTAGGGTTTCACATGACATTAAAGGTTCCTCAAGGTCTTTAATAAGCCAATTCACCTTTTCCAAGTATTTGATTCTTCATTAGGGTCTTTTGTTCATGTTTTTCATATTATTCTATGCTTGATTGTGTTATTTCAACAAAACTATATGGATTCAAGAAGGGGCTCTTTGACTCATTTTATTTCAATAATATTTCCAAACCAAACTGAGGGTTGGAAAACATATATATAATGTTCACACACTTTATTATTTCAAACCTTACCACCTATAATAGGTATATACCATGTATCCCATAAGGAATGACTATGACTGTATAGATGCAATAGGGCAGTAGACACATGTAAATAGATATAATAATACTTTAGGGTTCTTAAAAAATATTAAGAATCTATGATGGCATGAAAAACTTTTTAAAAACACTTTATTTCTCCTTTCAATGTTTAAAATCCCCTTATCAACTTTGTTTTACCATTACTTATTGTTACAACTTGATTGGGTGAGCTTTCATATCAACTACAGGTTTGTGGTAGCTTTCCTCATTGAAATACATGAAAACAACTTGAAATAATGAAAAAAACTTTATAATAACAATGAAAACAACTTACCATAGCTAAAAAAATGAATAACATATCTTTAACAAATTATCCTCTCCTACTCTATTTACACAGTCATACCATTGCATTCATATAGAAAACATAGGCTTTACAACCCATTTTGTCTTTCAAATGAAAAGTTTTACATTCAATTTCATGGGGTTCATATTGTTTATATTTTTAATCCAACCCCCCCAATCTTCCTACTTTTAATGAATCCTACTAAAAAACAACTATGTATTGAAAAGACTCAAAAATATCATATAATTAACTTCTAACTTCTTTTACACATTGAGAGTGTCCTCAACTAACTCAACTACGAACATGTTTCTCAAAATGACTCACTTATGAGTTTATGTATGTCTTGGAACATTATAAAATTATCACTAAATTCTAACCACACAACGTACAATGTTGGAACCTTCATTAAACATTCGTGATGCCCTCAAAATTTGACAAGAAGTTTGAAATTTCAAATCATGGGTTTTAGTAGGATAATGCCAAAAGGTCCATAATTCAAATTTGACACAACTCTAACACCTTAAAATGTTTCCTTTAGACCTTTTATGACTAGACTGACATCAAAAATACTCAAAACATTTAAACTAGATCAAAATTTACATTGGGTAGTGATGCTCTTGCATCATACTACCAAGGAGCAAATGAAAACTTTCCATGAAAGTTATAGCCGATCTAACTTTCAAGTTCTTTATAACATATTTCCTCTAAGTTCATGTCCTCCTAGATCTTGAGGCCTATTTTATACACTTAGACCTTCTTGATGCTTGATTAAAATCATTATGGCTCCTCCTTTGTTTCTCTTCCTCTTACTCTTCCTCTTGCTTTGCATTCTCAATCTGATCATGGGCAATTACTACTCATTACTTTGCCTCCAAATACTTGCACATAAAGCAAAAAATTCAAATAAAACCACCTCTTACTTTCTCTCTTAAAGCTCACATCATTCTTTGGTTTCAACTCTTCTTCCTCTTGGCTCAAGATTGACTTCAATGCCAACTCAACTACTATGATGCTTTCTTTGCCTCCTATAAGACTCAAATCCTTTGACTCTTCCATGATATGTTTCCATATCTACTCTTATTTTGATGTATACTAATCTACCTCTCCTTTGTATTTTATTGGTGTCAAATAAGACACCTCTACCTGCTACCATGCAAACTTTTTAAGAACTTCAACTTGTGTTTCGTCTTCCTTCTCTACTATTACCACCTCATGGATGTCAAACATTTCACTTGGTACTATTTTAGCATCTTTTCCTTCAATCAACATGTTCATTAGTTTCAAACTACTCTCATACAAATCATCCTCAGCAACATCTATATCAACATACTCATAAAAAATGACATTAAAATGTATACATTGTACTTTTTGGCTCTCCTCCAATCTTTTTTTACTAAATTTTTCTTTGTTCTTACTCATCATAAGGTATGCTACTACTCAAATCTCTTTCTCTTCTTATTCATCATCCAATGGCTCACCTTCTTTAGGGTAATATATTATTTAATCTCCAAATGTTATTGTCTAATATATTAGTTCCTCACCATTATCATTTTGGTCATGCTTCCAATGTTCATGCAACTCTTCACCTATATAAAAGCATTCAAATAAATCATTAGTCATAATATTGTGAAACTTGTTTTCCCCTTTACATTTTTATCTAGGCTTTCATGTTGACTTTTTCATCTTTTGTCTTCTCCTATATTCCAATAACTAGTTAAGAGGCCATCTCACTTTCCTCTTTATACATAGATGGAATCCTAGTCTCAACTCTTCCAATATTTGCTCTAGATTTATCAAAATTTCCTTCATCTCAACCATCTCCTTATTTCTATATAACTCTCTTTGCTTTGCTTCCATCTTATTTTTACGACAATATTCACTCTTCAAGAACTTCATCATTTTGTTTATTCTTCACTATCTCACTCTCTCAAGGCCTCTCTCTCTTGGGCTTGTCTCTCTGCTTGACAAGCCTTCCCACTTGCATTCTTGACTATTTAATTAGTCTCTCAAACTTGAATCTATCTCTCTTAGAGTCAATCTCTTTCTTGTCTTCACTAGGACTTATATTTTCTTGTCCTTTCACTAGGTCTCTTTTCTCTCTCTTCAATCTCTCTTCTTGAGCTTCTCTCTTGGAGATTTAATAGTTATCCTTTATCTAAGCCTTATTGGATTAAGGTATTTGTCACCTCTATTCTCTTTCACTTATACTTATGCCTCTCATTTCATACCTATATCCTCTTCACTCTTTATTACATTATTCATTAGCCACTTTCCAATAAATTCTCATAACAACATCCAATATGTACTCAACATTGTCTTTACATAAACTATCATATCATATTCAAAATCACAAAACATACCTTAATATAAAATACTCCTACTTTGATACCAAATGATGCATAGGATTCAAATTTTTTAATTCAATGCATCAAAATAAGAAACACATTCAAAACAATTCTTACCTTTTCAATTTCAATTGGCTCTAATCTTTTCTTTATCCTCTTGATATTAGAAACTCAAATTGTCACCACTACACACTCCAACGTGTCCCAAATATTTCATCTCAATATTTTATAAGCATAGTTCCTCTCATATTACTAATCCAATTCATCAAGTTAACTTTTTATTTAAATTTTAGACTTAACTTATTCTTTTGGATAATTCTCTTAACAAAGGTTCTTAGGTTTTCTTTCTCTTAACATGATTCAAAAGGATCCTTGATTGAACATTAGTTATTATGTCCTTTTTTCAAAACATTGTATCCTTGTTAGAATTCTAAGTCCATAAAATAACCCTCATTACCTTATTTATTAATTTTTTCAACTTATTCTTTAAAATCACATGCTTCACCCTTAATGTTCCTTTATTCAGATCTTTACATCATACCCTACTTCCCTCTTTTGACTGTTATTCCTAGTAGCCTTTTTCTAAGGCTTTTCCTTTAGTATGAGATGGTATGGACCCCTATATGAAAAATATCACCATTTTTGGATACCCTCTAATATATAATTTCACTTCACCAGGTTTCAATCCCTAACTCATTCATTAGACCACCTTTACAATCTTTTTAAGGCCTTAAATAGGGCTTATCAAGTCTATTTATACCCTATTGGCACTCTATCCTCCTAAAAACATACTATTCCATATGTGATCAACTTTAAAATCCTAATATATGTTAACAAACATCATCATACAATAAATATAAAAAAAAATCATATTTCACAACTAGATTCTCCTAAAAACTCAAATTTGATCTTGAAACCCTAGAAACAAGGTTCATAGTGATAGTTACTAGTTGAGAAGGGTTAAAAATGATTTAAAAACTTTATGTAGGGTTTCACATGAATGTAAAGGTTCCTTAGGGTCTATACTAAGCTAATGCACCTTATTCAAGTATTAAATTATTCATTAGGGTCTTTTGTTCATGTTTTATATATTATTCTATGCTTGACTGTATTGTTTCAACAAAACTATTTGGATCCTAGAAGGGGTTATTTGACTCCTTTGATTTCAAAAATATTTCCAAACCAAATTGAGGGTTTTAAAAACTATATATAATTTTCACACACTTTATTATTTCAACCCTTACCACTTATAATACATTTGTACCACATTTCCCACAAAGAATGATTGTGATTGTATAGATGCAACATGGTAGTATACACTTGTAAGGAGATATAGTAATACTTTAGGGTTATTTAAAAATCTTAAGACTCTTAGATGGATTGAGAAAATTTGAAACAAAACTTTATTTATCCTTACAAAATTTAAAATCCCTTTATCAAATTTGTTTTACCATTACTTACTCTTACAATTTTATTGAGTGATCTTTCATGTCAACTACAGGTCTGTGGTAGCTTTCTTCATTCAAATACATGAAAAAAACATGAAATAATGTAAATAAATTTATCAACACAATGAAAAAAACTTATAAAATCTACACAAATGAATAGAACACATCTTCAAAAAATTATCCTCTCCTATGCTACTTGCATAGTCATGCCATTGCATTCATATAGAAAACATAGGATTTACATCCCATTTTGTCTTTCAAATGCAAATTTTTCAATTCACTTTCATGGGGTTCATATTATTTACATTTAAAATCCAACCCCTCCAATTTTTCCTAGCTTGAATGAATCCTACTAAAAAACAATTATATATTTAAAAAGACTCAAAAATACCATATAACTAACTTCTAACTTCTTTTGTACGTTGAGAGTGTCCTCAACCACTAACATATTTCTAAAAATGACTAATTTACAAATTTAGGCATGTGCTGGAACATCATAAACTTCTCACTAAAGTATAAAAACACAACTTACAATTTTGGAACCTTTATTAGACATTAATGATGCCCCCAAAAAAAAGTTTGAAATTTGAAATCATGGGTTTTAATAGGAAAATGCCAAAAGGTCCCTAATTCAAATTTGACACAACTTTAACGCCTAAATATTATTATTATAGACCTATTATGACTATAATGACTTAAAAAATATTTAAATCATGTAAAATAGATCAATATTTACATTAGGTAGTGATGCTCCTGCATCACATAGCATATCAAGTACCTTGTATAAGATATAATCATGGATAAAGGCATGTGTAAGTACATATGAGCTCAAACATGGAAATGAAAAGTAATTATTGAACCTTATACCTCTAAGTATCAATATAAAATAAATTAATTCCCCCAATGTCCACATTACATGATTAGAGGGAAGGCCCAACATCCAAAATAGGAATAGATCATATATCTATGTATGCTTATATCAAACTTAAGTATAAGCATGACATACACGTATTTAGAAGTAATATGTATGTTATCCATCCACATAGATTTTAAGGATCCAATATAGCATGTTTATTTTGAAAATATTTTTGATTTTTGGGTGTTTTTGAAATATTTGAAGAGACTACTCTATGATCTCATCTAATGGATGGTCATAGGTATCTTCTTACTCAATTCCTAAAAAACTTAAGTTGGATATTTTACATTGTTTGAATCATGATTGGGAAAGTTTAAAGGTAAATATAATGTTACTCATCATGTTTTACATGTGCATTAGAATATTTAATGCTATAATTTGAAATATGTATTAATTTGCCTTTATGAGAAAAAGATATAACTTGTTTTGGATCAATTTTAACTTCCATTTTGTATAACCAAAAAATTTATAGTGTAAATGTATATGGATATTTGGTAGGCATAAACCAAATGTTTTAATTAATTTAGGACCATATGTAATTGGTATTATTATGTTTCCCAAGGAGACTTTTCAACTAACCTTTCTTTACAAGTCTCGTAGACCAAAACAAAGTTGCTGAAAATGCTTTATATGGAAAGTAGTTTTTATTTATTTAGGATCAATATGGATATTCAAAAAATAAGAACCACCCATGAATAAGGTTATTTTAAAATCAATTTTTTTATATACTAATTAATTAATTAATTTATGTTGACTCTCATGATGTGTAGTGTGTTCCTATTGTAAAGCTAAATTATTATGCAAATAATTGCTAAGTGTTTTTTGTTTCCTTTGATCACCAAATTGTGAACCTATTTCCTTTGGAGGGCGATCAAATATATTAATTTGATCATTAATGAGATCTTGTATCTTATTTTTTAAGGTAAAATATTTGTTTGTAGAATATCTTGGTCTTTGATGAT
The DNA here is from genome assembly GCA_037957365.1 of Torreya grandis. NCBI lineage: Eukaryota > Viridiplantae > Streptophyta > Pinopsida > Cupressales > Taxaceae > Torreya > Torreya grandis. The sequence continues at coordinate 1,674,030 of JARHVA010000774.1, read as the reverse complement.
AATCACAATAAGTATTTGCATCATATATTTTGGGTAGATGTATGCTCATATCAACCTCTTTAGGATGAGGGAGAGATATAAGCTTACACTCTATTATCGGAGTAATGAATCTAGAGACTTATGTAAACATGATAAATTTCTCTTTGATATCTTAGATATAATAATCTAGTTAGATTGTCATACGAGTGTATCAATTTTGTACTCATATTTGTAGGTTTGTGATGTAGGATTATCTATTTGTTGGACCATTACATTATGATTGAATGGATTAGGATCTATTGAAAATATGTAAATTAATCCCTTATAACTAAATTTTAAGAGTATGTGAAAATTAGGGGGAAACACATGTACATATCATGTATCCAAATCTATCCCAAAAGAATGTTATAGTTTGAATCATATGCCATAACCTGACACAAGGTGGGTAATGTAAAATGACCCAAAATAATATTCAATATTGTTTGTCCCAATAATTATTGTCAAATATTATCAAATCCATTCATTCTTATATTGGATGGTTCCAAATATGAAGTTCCAATGCTAATCTTGGAGATGAAATATATGCTACAAATGTTGAGCCCTGAAATATCATCCATAAGAACTCGTTTTATCATTTTATTACAAATGTAAACCTAGATGTATGGTTTAAAATAAGTATTTACTAAATTTTTGGATGTTGGATCTTATTTTTTAAATGATATATTATATTTGGTCCATTTTATGGGATTTAACATAAGGGCCACATGGGGTTTCTCTACATTCCATGGTAGAGATGTCATTTGTAATGTTCTTGTAAAAATAACCTAACAAGGTGGTGAATTGACTAATAATTATACAAGTGAAATAAAAACATTATATGTCTTTGAAATTGATGTAATATGCTCATGTTGGTTTTCTTGATTGAAATTAGGATTTTGGGTGGAAGGAGACAAGTCTTGATAAATGATATTTTTTGAGTTCACCTTTCTACAACCAAAGCTAATAATGTTTCCATTATATGTTATATTTTACATAATATCTATGAATGAAGTCGAAGTTATATCACTTGGTACTTGGGTATCATATAATTCCTCATATATGATATCTTTATAGATAGAGGAGTATTTTAGAAGCTTGAACAATGAAATTTTTGGACAAATGTTGCTTGATTTATCAATAAGGCCACCTCTTCTGATGTTAGTTTGTTAAGGCACTTACTCATGTATTTCAAAAGGAATTTTTAAGAGAGATCAATTGTTGTTTTTTCTTTAAAACCCTCTCATTATTGGTATGAACTTGATTAATATATTTAATAAGGAAACTAATGTATCAAAACATAGAAAATTTGACAAATTATAACACAAAATGGATGATAGATGCATCCATGTTTCACATATTTTATATTAATAAGGGATTAACAACATAAAAATTATAAAACCCTAATTTTCCTAGGGTTTAGAGTTCAAATATCAGGTTCACCAAATGTTTAATCCTAAATTTTAGAGGTGGAATCCTTACTTGGGTAGATAAAGTTAAGAATATAGAAATGATAATGCACAAGGTTGATAATCATATCTACAATAGGAAAATTAGATGTTAAACTCAAATATAACATTTGTTTAATTTATTAAACCAAGATAGGATAAAAATGGAAAATAAAACTATGCTAGACATGGAAATGATAAGGAAATAATGTACTTAACTAGTTTTGATGCTAAAATAGTCTTAGATATGGAATAGGTATGAATTATACTTTAATATAAATCTAAAATAGTCCCCAAATTTTAGATTGAGTACCTTTGTAATTGTGGACACTAACATCAGATTGAGATGGTTTCATCGACACTACTATCTAAACATGACACTAGTGTCCTATATAGAGTATATGTTGGAAAAGGATGTGACCACTTGGATTCTTTTGGGTTTGTAATCACCTTCACTCTGGCATATTCAAATCTAGGTCATGGACTATTGCTTCTCATACAATTTTAAAACCATAGTTCTTCATCTGCATATTAACCTTGGTAAAAATTGGTTAGTGGGCTCACTATGTTGAGTTGACCCCAAAGACACCTCTATCAATGAGTACTACCTATATATCCAGTACTCCAAATAGGACCTTAGATTTATGTAGTTCTCCCCTATGTTTTACTTTGTTTGTGAATCATGCAATATGTGGAAAGTAAGTATAATAGTGACCTAGATTTTAACTTGGAAAATATAGCTCTTGGGGTAATCCTTTGATACTTCAAACCTCTAAATGTGTTGTCCATATGATTAATATAAAAATAGGAGAAAATAGGGAGACTTTACTCACTTGAGTTCTTGATTTATTGCTTTTTTTAAGTTACATGGTGAGTAGGTAAGAAGTTCCTAGGTGAGGAATGAATGAGGGTTGATATTTTATTTATATCAATCCCTTTGGATAAATAACTTGCATTAAATCACTTAGGTGAACCATTAGGATACTTTTAATTTTCAAATTACATGACTTTAGGGCACTAAACAATTACATTGGAGTAGGACAATGACATTAATGTAGGTGTCTATCTAGGATAAAAGTGTCCAAGGAGTAGGAAAATAAGTATAAGATTATAACTTGTAGAGTATAAGATAAGTACAAACATTATAGGAAAGATAATGGGTTTGGGTTATCAACATAATGTTAATAAGTGGAAGAGCCAATATCTGATTAAAAATTCTAAACATAGTACATAGAGATATTAAACACATAATAATATTATATTCCAATCTATGAATATTTATTATTACATATTCATTTGGGCATTACACGCATATATAGGAAAGTCTTAGTATAATGAAGGAGATTCATATCTCCACAATTAAATCTTCATATACCTATGAAAACTCACTAACCTATAATCTCTCATAGGTTATTAACAACTAACCTATATACATAATATTATTGTAACTCACAATTATTGTTGTAACTCACAAAAATATCACAACCAACTAATATATTATACTAAATAACCCAAATAACAAATAGTGAATTATGAATCATGTAATTATTCACTTTAAAATATTAACCCAAATTATATGTGAGGCTAACTTTTCCTAACATTCCCCCCTTAGGCTTTACATGATAATTTGTGTTTCATAAGACTTAATTAAAGTAGAGAAGGAACATCATCAACCTATCATCAACCATTCACTGTTGATAAAATATTTATTGAATTAGTGTGGGAACTATTTGATATCAACCATTCATTGAGGGAACCTCATCAAACTATATAGTGTGGTAATTACGAGCAAGAACTATTTGTTCAACTTTCACTCGCACATCTCCATAACACTTTTTTTATGCAATATACTATGTGGAAAAATAGGAAATACACCTCTTATTTTCACTCATACACACAAAGTAATAAAAATAATAAAATATATGTGCCACTATAGTAGAAGTGACCCATAATTAGTGGATAATGAGAGGTGTGAATATCCTCCATCCAACAATGCGTCCAATCTAATTTAGTTGATGAAGATTTGAAGCTCATATGCATATATTTTTTTATAAAAGTAGCCCCCCTATAATTTGAACATATGACTTACAAATTAGATGTCAGGGTCACCCCAAATTTCATATATTACAATTAATGGTATTTTTACTTTTGACAATATGACATAAATGAATTATTGACAATGGACTCAAAAAGACTTTGAATCTAAACTCTAACACACAAAAAAACTTATAAACTTATAAAATCAACATAACTAGAATTGATCAACCTAAATAGATATGAAATGATTATTATAATAACTCAAGACTTGGAATCAAGTCAATACTTATTGACTTAAGTTTAAATTTTTTATTGGAAACTTTTTGTAATATAGACTTGACAACAAAAGTTTAAAAAATGGACCCTATAAAATTTTTAAAAATGGACATGGCTAGGGATATAAAAATAAATACTAATTAAACTTATATCTAATTAACTAATATAAGATTTGATAAAACAAATATTCTATGTGAATATGAAATTATACCTAAGCTCATAATAACAAACTCTTATCATCTTGACCTTCTATTGATAACTTTAGGTATGTTGATGGAGAAAACCAAAATGCATGATGCCAATTGAGAATATAGAGGGTTTTTAAGGCACCAAGATGACATCAAAGATATGAATATGAACTATAAGATTGATGGGGATGAATTAGGATCAGAGCTTGACCAAGAAAATATGAAATTGTACATCCACTATGATGATAATTGTATTAAGTCAGAACATTGAATGTAGAAAAATCATGCATATATGACTGAAGTAAAAGACACTAGTGTAATACATATAGGGTCAAAATATAGTCCTTGATGTAACGTGCTTAGGTATGTATGGATACATAAAGATAATCTAATGCAATGAAGGAATACCTAAAATAAATGATGCACAAAATGCATGTCTATAATAACCAATTAATGATGTTTTTATCTGACTAAAATATAAAACTATATCAAGATCATTATTATTGAATGCATGCAACTTCATAATATACCAAAGAGATATGCACAGGATTATGCAATCTATCTAAAAAAAATCTCAAATTTATAATTTTGAATAAATAACAAATTCTAGGTATAGCTTGCAACTTAACATAACTACTTTATTGAAGCACATATCCTAAAAATGGTAGTATCCTTAAATAAATTAGACACAACACCACAAAATTACACTCTAGGATAAACTACCAAATATAATTTCATCTATAGATAATTAAATACATCTTCTTCCAAACACCATTACTTAGGGAAATTGAAAACAAATGGTTGCCCCTCACAGGTTATCTCAAGCCCATCTCTAACAAAACATTATTCTGATAATATTGTTAGGAAGTGGAAGAGCCAATCACTAATTAAAAATTCTAAACATAGTACACATAGATATTAAAAACATAGTAATAATATTATATTCCACTCTATGAATATTTACTATTACATATTAATTTGGGAATTACACACATATATAAAAAGTCTCTCTATAATGATTAAGATTCATATCTCAACAATTAAATCTTCATATCCCTATGAATACTTACTAACCTATAATATCTCATAGGTTATTAACAACTAACCTATATATGTAATATTTTTGTAACTCAAAAACATTGTTGTAATTCAAAATAATATCACAACCAACCAATATATTGTACTAACTGACCCAAATAATAGTTAGTGAATTATTACTCATGTAATTATTTGATTTATAATATTAACCCAAATTTCCTGTGAGGCTAACTTTTCCTAACACCTAAGGCTTTTCAAACCAAGGTATAAGCCAAGAGGCATAATATGGAGTATATGTGAGACTTATAAAAGTATGAAAGATCCATAATTGAGAGGAAAAACTAAGGTATGAGTTTCCCAAGTGTACAAGACTAAGGTGTTATATAATCCATAAATAATGTCTACATATATTGTTGTTTTTGTTTCACATATCAATATGTAAGTATATGTTGTTATTCATATTATTTATGTGATATTATGTTATTAACACTTGAGATATTTATGGATTGGAATGCTTTGTTTTTCATTCCTTTCATGGTGTCAAAGTGGTAGATGTTGCATCCATCCATTTGTGAGTTGACTTCAAGGGTTTTTTTTCATATATCCAATTATTTTTGCTATGATGGTTAGGAGGAAGACCTCTGCATTTTTTTATCTTTGTTGTGTGGAAGGGTTTATTTGGTGCAAGAGGATGAAGAAACTCTACATTTTTTTATTTTTTAAAAGTGATATACTATGAAGGAATAAGGGTTTTATACCCTTTTCACAGTGAGAGTCTTGATAGTGGTGGTTAGTGGGTTATGTTTTAATCATTATCTTGCATCTTCATCCCTCTTCATATTTTAAATATATTATGAATCTCATATGCATAACATAGAGATGATTAGTAGAGTGTCAAATTTTATATAGCAGAGATAATAACTATTCATAGCTTTTTCCTTCTCCTTGTTTGTGGTGACATCACTCACCTTGATCTGAAAAGGGAGGGGAAGCAATCAAAAGGCTTAACCCCTTGGTCACATGTTATGGTCATGTAGGAGAGATTATTTTTTGATTCCTAATAGTGTGTGCTTAAATCCTAAAGCCATTTTTTAAAATCTTTATAGGAATTTAAATTTTTCCAAGCACTTAAATTTTGTGCATTTTTATGTGACCCATTTATGGTGGGACTTGTAATTACCATAACTTTTGATTGACAACTTGAAAGTGAGTGTCATTTTATTCAAAAGTGTATATTTTTATGTATGATCTATTAGTGTCATTTATATTTTAAAACACACTCAATTATAAAGTTCCAAATTTGGAAGTTATTGTTAGTGTAGTGTTTTTTCCCACTGGGTTTTGCCTACAAGGTTGTATGGCCATTCTAAGCTTCCTTAGTTATAAAGGGTCCATAAGATAATTATTTTTTATTATAATTATTTAATTAGGAAAATTAGAGGCTTCCTTATGTTTCCCTAATTTTCTCTATATGTACCCCACTTTTATTTTTTAGAAGGTTAATGAAGAATTCAATCAAATCATTTTAGATTTCATAGCTTATTGTAAATATCATGTGTTTTGTAGAGATCTCATGCTACCAAATATGATTCAACTTGATTGAAAAAAAAATATTTAGAGATTTTGGCAAACTCTTTCATTGTACCAGAGCTATCTTGATAGTCTCATGCATCAGACTCCTTGGTAGGATCCTCATGCATTCACCTTTGTTGCTTTTCTTCTGGATTGGCTACCATTTTTGACCTTGGAGGAATTTTTTCAAATATACTTCAAAAATATATCAAAATTCATTTGAATAAAATTTTTAAACATATATTTTTTGAGTTTTTCAAGATCTAAAATGGGGTGTTCTTGTATTTTTGAGAAACCTCATAAATTTTCTTAAAAATAAATTTCTTCTACTGGCCACCATTTTTGACCTTGGAGGTGTTTTCTTAATCGAGTTTATGTAATTAATTGACCAAATCAAGTTCTTAAACTCCTTCAACTTCTCAAAATGAAATTACTTGGAAGTAATCATGTTCTTAAAGGGCAATTACTTGATTCTAGACTAAATCAAGCTTTTAGAGTCCTTCAACTTCTCTAACATAATTACTTATAAGTAATCAGGTTTTTCAAGGGTGACTACTTGAAGTAATTGAGTTTCTTCAGTGTGAAAAATTTCTAGTAGAATAATTTAGGCTTTCAGGGTAGCCTTACTTCTCCAAGAACCTGATCAACACTGGTTAGACTCATTCAAGTTTATGGAGGTTGACTACTTTTACTCATTACTTACTTTATAAGTAATAAGACATGATGTTTGAAGAAATTGGTTTACACTAAGAAAGACCCATTCAATTTTTTGGAGGTCGACTACTTATTACTCATGACTTGCTTTATAATTAATAAGTCATGCAGGTTAAAGAACCTGAATTGCATTAAGGAAGACCAATCTAGGTTTTCCAAAGGACAATACTTATTACTAATTTAATTTATAAGTAAAGCAGTTTGAAGAACCTGAATTACACTAGGATACCCATTCGGGTTTTCAAAGAGATTTTACTCATTACTTTTTATACGTAATACAACTGTAAGAACCCAAAGTTAAGCAATTGCATAAACCTGCATGACATTTAAGGAGGCATCAAATTTTAGGTTAAAGGTAATGAAGAAATAGAGTAAATTTGTTTCCTTTTTTAGATTTTTGGATGAAAAAACAAAAGTTCCATTTTTGGAAAGGGTCGATGAATATGTGGGAGTAAGAACTAGTAAGTGCTATAACTTTCAATCTGTAGCTCCTTTTTGGGTGCCAATTTTTTTGAAAGTACATATTTTCTTGAGCTCTATGCATTGGTGAGATTATTTTAGGACTTTTAAACAATCTATTTTTCACATGGTGTAATAGCTTAAAACTCTTTTCAAACCTTTGTACCTTTCCTCTTGGATACATTATTGGCTATGCCTGACATCCCTCTCATACTTTCTCACACTGATTTATCATAAACACATTCTCAATTGTGTCTAACATCTAAGACTGAGTGTGTGTGAATTATAAATTCAAGGGGGTTATTCTTGATAGTTTAGGGGGTAATTTTATTGTGTGTTTTCTATTTTTTATTTCATTTCAATTATAAAATTTGTCTCATTCTAATCTATGCTAATGGATCTAAACATTGAACTAGTCACACTATTTAACTATCTAGAATGGAAGTCTAAATTATAACTCACTTTGAGAGGTAAAGGACTCTATCGGATTACTATGGGTGAGGAAACTAAGTCATCTAAAAATGAAAAAAAAGTTAAGTGGTACAAAAAATGTGATAGGGCCTATGGGTTTCTATGCCTATCAATGTCTCTTGATCTCCTATTTCATGTTGAATATACAAAAACTTTGAATGAAGTCTAGATAATCTTGAACAAGCTTTTTGGAGTGTAGGACATCATGAGGGGTCATGAGCTAGAGAATGAACTCATCACATTGAGCCGAAGTGATTATGACACCCTAAAATACATCTTTACAAAGTTAAAATCATTGAGATTGTAGTTGAAGCTATGTGGTATTAAGAAAATAGATGACCAGTTGATTCTTTATGTGCTTGCCAAACTGGGTCATGACTATTCAGTTTTCATCTCTGCATTTCATGCTACCAAATGTGCACTTGGATCCACTTGGAAAATTCCATAATTTGATGAGTTTGTTGTTGATCTAACTCAAGAGAAAGATAAGTTGGTTCAAATAGGTGCATTTAAGTCTTAAAATTCACATGCCTTGATTGTCAATCAGGATAAGAAGAAGCCTTCTAGTAGTGGCAAACAAGAGAAGAAATACTCTAAACCTAATCATGAGCATAAGAAGATTAAAAAATCAAATGGTAAACCTAAGGCATCATTAAATGAGTCCTCCTCAAGTGGGAAACCTAAGAAGGAGAAACTCAAATGCAAATTTTGTAAGAAACATGGGCATGATGAATCTCAGTGCACAAAAAAGAAGATTGACACCTTCACTAAGATGCTTGAGAAAAACAACATCAGTGTTCTTGAATCCTTGTCTCAGAACACATTAGCACAATATTTTGTAAATGAAAAATATATAAAAAAGGGTCAAAATAAGGGCAAGGCACTTGTTGCAATATCTTCTCAGCCTTTGACTTTAGTTATTAACTCGGGTGCTTCTTATCACATGGCCTCCTTAGAGGATCTATTTTAAAAAATAGAGACATGTTTTATGCCTTATATTCTCATGGGTGATGATAATTTGGTAGAATTAATGGTAAATGATCAATATAATTAAGTGATGGGACCTTCAATGATGTTCTATGTGTTCTTTCACTATCCACCAATCTTCTATCAGTATATCAAATCACTCACATAGCTCTAGGGAAGTGAGGTGAGTTCATACTTGATTTAGTGGTCATCAAGGAGCTACACAATGACACCATAATGGCTTATGGGAATGTCAATCATCAGTTTATGCTATATACCTTCTCATAATTTTCCTTAGATCAACCCTCAACTACACTGCTTTCTCATGAAGATGGAGTGAGAAAACTATTTCATGAATGGATTGACCATTTAAACTACCATTACCTAGAGCAACTCAGTCATTAGGACATGGTTTTAGGGTTGTCTAAAGTCAAATTCTCAGATGGCCTATGTAATGGCTACATTCTTGGTAATCTTCTAGAAGATAAATATGATAAGGTCAAATCAAGGAGAGCTAAACCTAAGATAGAGATAGTCTACAGTGACTTAACATGACCATTTCCAAAACCTTTATTCAATAGGACAAGATACATGCTCACATTCATTGATGAATTTTTGAGGTACACCTAGGTGTTTTTTTCTCAAAAAGAAGTTTGAGGTCTTTGATCACTTTAAGGACTTCATGGCACTTATGGAGAGTAGTCAAAATGTTCCATTAAAATATTAAGGACTAACAATGGTGGAGGGTATCTCAACAATAGGTTTGAGAAATTTTTCACATCAGAGGGGATTCAGATGTAACACATAGTTTTATACAGTCCTCAGTAGAATGGTGTTGCTGAACACAAGAAATTAACTTAAAGGAAATGGCTAACTACATGCTTCAATCAAAGTCTCTCACTCTTCAATATTGGGCTAAAGTAATTAATTATGTGTGCTACATTTAGAACTGACTTCTACATAAATCCTTGAAGGGAATCACACTTTTTGAATCTTGGGGTGGTCAGAAACCCATAGTAGATCACTTTTGAGTGTTTGGATCACTAGTAATGGCTCAGATTCCAAAGAAAAAATGCAAGGTAATGGACCCTCAGAGTTAATCGTACATCTTTGTGGGGTATGTAGAGGGTGTTAAGGGATATAGGCTTCTCCATCCTAAAACTCAAGAGATTTTCATTGAAAGGAGTGTCAAGTTTCATGACGTAGATCCACCTCTAGATCCTCCTGATGATGAGGATGTCTCTTCTTCTTCTTCTTCATGTTTAAGTGATGAGAGTAATGATCAGGATTCTCCTCCTCCATCTCACACTCACACTATAAATGATGAGGAATCACCTCCTAATTCTCCAATCTCATATAATTATTGTCTTATTTGGTCTACACAGACACTTTAAAGTGCTAGAAGATGGGTTGGAAATCCATTAGATATAAGGTAGACATAATCACAATATCAGGGGACATCACATGCCTACTTGGCGATTGCCTCAGATTCACAAACCTTTCATGAGGCATCTAACATTCTAGAATGGGATTTTTCTATGTAAGAAGAGTACAGTTCCCTAATCAAGAACAAAGCATGGGACTTGGTCCCTCTTTCAAAAGGAATAAAATTAGTCTATTACAAATGGGTTTATCAAACCAAGTATGGTATAAATGGGTCAATTGATAAGTACAAAGATCATCTAGTTGTAAAGGGGTTTTCTCAAGTGCCTAGCATAGAATACATTGAGACTTTTGCTCTTATAGCCAAGATGACATCTATAAGATTCACTCTAGCCATAGTAGTTGTGCATCAATTGGATGTTCACCAAATGGATGTCAAGAGTGCATTTCTACATGGTGACCTCAAAGAAGACATATATATGGAGAAACCATAAGACCTTGTGAAAGATACCTCCTTGGTCTGTAGACTCAAGAAATCTATCTATAGACTCAAATAGGCCCCTTAGGTATGGTATGCTAAGATGGACTCCTTTCTCCTCATTGTTAGGTTCACTAGATGTTACTTAGATCCAAATGTCTACATCTTATGGTAGGACGATTCTCTATTGATCCTAGTTCTCTATGTGGATGACTTACTGATTACATGGAGCTCATGATCATATATATCAGTAGTGAAAAATTCACTTTTGGATAGATTTTCAATGACAGACATGGGATTGCTATACTAATTTCTCAAGATTGAAATCATTCATTCAGATTTTGAGATAACTTTATCATAATCCAAATATTCTCTTGATTTGCTTGTGAAGCTTAACATGGATGATTGTAAGCCAACTCCTACTACCTTCTTGTCTAGTGTGAAGCTTAAGGTTGATTATCTTGCACCACTCATTGATGTAACTCCGTATCAACAACTCATGGGTAGTCTTATCTATCTCACACACACTAGACCTGACATATCCTATGTAGTTGGATTGGTCTCCCAATTTATGTAGGAGCCACATGAGTTGTACTAGAAATAAGCAAAGTAGATTCTTCACTACATTCATGGTTTGCACAAATATGGGATACACTATGGAGTAGGAACAAAGGTTGATTTGATTGGATACATAGATTTAGATTAGGATGGAGATATTCAGAGTTGAAAGTCCACTTCAAGCTATAGTTTCTCACTTGGTTTGGGTCCAATAAGTTGGTCAAGAAAGAATCAACATGCAGTTGATTTATCATCCATAGAGGTAGAATACAGAGGGTTTATAAATTCCACCACTAAAGCAATATAGCTTCAAGGGATTCTCACTAAGTTTATTGTCCAATTTCATAAGCCAATAATCATCTACTGTGACAATCAAAGCAGTATCTAGATTTATAGGAATCTAGTTATCTATCAAAGGACCAAGCATATAGAGATTCACATGTATTTCATTAGGGATATTATCAAATAACAAGTCATATATCTTCAATACTATCCAACATTAAAGTAGATTGTAGATATTCTGACCAAACCTTTCACAGAGAGTAAATTTATTCATATGTGAGCTTTCATTGGGGTTAGGGCTACTCCACATTCTTTTTCCTCTTATGGAGGTTTATCACTATATACTTGGGTAGCTCATCAAGCTTTCAATTCTGAGACCCAATTCTCATCTCACCTAAACTATGCTTAAGGAGGGGGGGTGTTAGTGTAGTGCAATTTCTCACTGGGTTTTGCCTACATGGTCGTATGGCCATTCTAACCTTCCTTAGGTTAGTTATAAAGGATCCATAAGATAATTATTTTTTATTATAATTATTTAATTAGGAAAATTAGAGGCTTCCTTATGTTTCCCTAATTTTCTCTATATGCACCCCACTTTTCCTTTTTGGAAGGTTAATGAGGAATTTAATTGAATCATTTTGGATTTCATAGATTATTACAAATATCATGTGTTTTCTAGAGATCTCATGCTTCCACATAGGATTCAACTTGATTTCTTGAAAACTATTCAAAGATCTTGCCAAACTCTTTCAAGTACTAATAAAATAATATTTTTTTGAGGGGGATTATCTCAGTGTTTATTTGAGCACCCTTTTTTCCATTCTCTTGATCTGGGGTGAAATTTTTAGAATGGTTCCTTCTTATGCATTAGATCAGTTTGAACCATGAAAAACACATAATTACCACACAGAGACCAAGAATGAAAAAAATAATTAAATACAAAGGATTATGGGCCTTAATGATTGAACTACAACTAAAGTTCACTAGAGAATATGATAAATTTCAACACCAATGAAAATTTGAGTGTATGGGTTTTACAGGAACTTATATAAGTGATAGTATTTTATTTCATTTGGAAGGATGTGACTATCATTTAAAAATATAACAAAAAATCAAAGGGTTTATTTGGTAAGGTGGATCACATGAGAGACATACAACTTAGATTAGATATCATTCTCTCAATATTGAATATTTTCCATCCATTGTAGACTATTTTATTAAGTTTAAGAACTTGTTGACACAATTGTAGACCTTTTTATCTAGCATGGATGCCTTGGGTGCCACATTTCAAATGCTTGATTTAGAGTTTTTTTATGAAATAATTACTAGGGAAGAATCCAAATTGTCTAACATTGAGTCTTTTACCTCTCAAAAGGTATTGTAGTATCTAATCCTAAGGGCAAGGAAAAATAAAAAATTAAACTCAAAACTAATCATTCTCCATCTCAAAGTGCCACTAAACCCAAAGACAATAACTCTAAACCTAATGAGTCTTCTAATCTAAAAATAAGTCTAACCTTTCATGTTCCTTTTGGGGAGGGAACTAGTCATGTAAAAACTAGGTGTTAGAAGAAAATGCAAGCCTTAGAGGATGAAATAAAAAAATAAATGATATCAATCTCCACTCCACTCCTTCCATTGATCATGGTAGATCACTTAATGTTGTTGAGAGATATTAGTCACCTATTATAAATAGTTGGGTTATAGATTTTAGTGCTTCTCACCACATGAAATATTCTAAGGAGTATTTTGTATTTAATAGTTTGAGTTATAATTATAAAATTAAGGTTGGAGATTATTCTTTTATTTTTTTAAAGGGAAAATTATGACATACAACTTGCTAGTGGCTGCATAAATGATGCAATATATGTTCCTGACATCACTACAAATTTGATTTCTATTTATCAATTTTGTGATTCTAATCAGGGCAAGATAGTGACTTTCACACCACAAGGGGATAAAATTTGGACCTTTTTGGAGCTTCATTCACTTGTTTCACAAGGTGTTGTTGATCATAGTTCCTAACTATATCAAATTGAGGGTTTTTATGACACTTAATATATGGGAACATGTTTGGTTTCTCATGACAATTCTGAAATTAAGTTTTGGCATGATAGATTTGGACATCTTAATTATAAATATTTCAATGAGTTGATCACTCATGGTATTATTGATGTTATTATTATATTTTTTTATCTTGATGAGGTTTGCCTTGGTTGTGCATTAGGAAAAAAATAACAATATATGTTTCATAAGGATATGTCTAAGATTGATTCTTCACCACTTGAGCTTGTGCACAGTGACTTGATGGTTTTTACTACTCCTTTCAATTCTTGAGGTGTATTTGGGTTTATTTTATCAAGTACAAGAGTGAAGTTTTTCCACACTTAAAAGCCTTTAAGGCTTTGGTCGATAATCAATCTTCTAGATGCATAAATAAACTTTTCACTAATAATGGGGGAAAGTACTTCAAAAAAGAGTTTTATGATTTTTTGACAGATCATGGAATTATTCACCAACATTTTTCCTAATACTCCATAATAGAATGGATTAGAAGAAAGGAAGAACCAAAATTTGAAGCATATGGCTAACTTCATGAGGCATTCTCAGTATTTACTTCTTGTATACTGGTAATAATAAATTAATTATGTAAACTAGAATCAGAATTATACACCACACATAACACTTGAGCATTTGACTCTAGAGAAGGCTTGGTATGGAACTAAGCCTGACGTGTCATTTTTTTGAGTTTTTTGGGAGGTATGATTAGGATTTTGTATGAAAGAAGAAAAGAAAGCCTTAAAAATTAACAGAAAACCCTTGATATTTGTAGGGTATTTTGAGGACATGAGAGCTTATCAACTTTTGAATCTTGATACTCATGATGTTCTTTTTTGAATACTTTTTTAGTTTGATGAGTGATTCTCTCTCATGATTCTTTATCTTCTTCCATGTCTTCTTCTTCTTTAATTCCATCCATTTATGATTATGCACTTCATCTTGAGGATCTATTCTTTGAGGAGCCAATTTAGGAGGCCACTAAAGAGGTTATGCATGTAGACCTAGATGAGGATCATGTTCCCACTATGCCTAAGTGGAATCATACTACAGTTTTTAAGGAAACACCTTTCATATAGGATCTTCCACCCACTATAAATCATCATGCACATTTTATAGGTTATAAAAAATTTATCAAGAATTTTCTTGGGATCCATATTAATTTTCACATGCTCATGGGATACATGAGTGGGATGATGTGATGATAGATGTGTATTATTATTTGATAAAGAATCATACTTGGGATCTCATCTCTATTCATAATGGAATAAAGTTGGTTAGATTCAAGTGGATATACCAAACTAAAATATGTAGCTGATGGGTCCATTGACAAGTATAAGGCCCATTTTATTGTAAAGTGTTTCTCAAAAGTTAAAGGTATTTATTATCTAATATTTTTCCCAATACCAAGATAGATTTTGTATGCCTTGTCCTTTATCTTATTGCATCACAGGGTTCTCTAGTGTACTAGATGGATATAAATAGTTCCTTATTACATGGATATTTATAGGAGAAAATCTATATGGGTAAACCTACTAGGTTTATTCATGATTTTTCTCTTGTTTTTATATTCTTAAGGTCTCTCTATGTTCTCAAATAGGCCCCTTAGTGATCTATAAACTAAAAATACAAGTGTAGTATATTCGAAAATCACTTATTCACGTTTAAGAGATCCTCCAATTTCTCAGTTTTTTTGCTTAATTTTTGTATAAAGAAATCAAAACCAAATATAAAATGAAGATTAGAACTAAATAATAATCAGATAAAATTCAAATAATTCACCAGCAATTTGATAATGGAGTTCGGCTTCAATAGCCTATGTCTCTAGGTCCATTCAAAGTGAGGACCATTCTCATTAATTTCGTACAACAAATGGCTTCCAAAATCAATAAAAGTCTTCAATTCACCTTTTATGATCTTTTTTTGCCTGTAAAAACATCTCTCAGACTTGAAAATAATGGCCTAAGGCCATACAAAGCAATAACAAGTCTCTAACCTTCTTAAATCTCTTTACACAGTCTACTTTTCATGTCTATTCAAGTATAAATTAGTCCCTTTTATAACACTTCGACACCTATGGCTGAAGTGGTCAAGGCATTAATATTTTAGATGATAGGTCAGGAGTTTAAAACCTCCTCCCACCTTTCTAGGTGCCTTGGCATGAGGAAGGGCATGCTCAACATGAAATTTGAAATGAATTCCCTCCTTATCCACAAACTGATGGATAAATAGAGGTTGTGAACCGCACTCTGGTACATTTTCTTAGGGGTTATAGTAATAAACATCCAAAGTTATGGGATGAACAATTGTGTTACATATATCATGCATATAACTGAGCACTTCATTCTTCTATAATGAAATCTCCATTTGAAGTTTGTTATGGATACTTGCCCAAATCTCCTCTAGATTTTTGCTATGGATAGGTCACAGTTGTTGGTGAACCAAAAGAAGCCATTTGAGCCAAGAAGTTCATTGAACAAATATAGATCATTCATCAGACTATTTGTACTCAATTGGAGAAAAGTCAAGCCAAGTACAAAGCCAGGCATGACAAACATCGTATTGATCACCAATTTGTTGTAGGTGATATGGTATGGCTTCACATTAGTAAGGAAAGACTGATAGGTGAAGGTAAAAAATTGAAACCAATCTGGTATGGTCCTTTTTAGATAATAGAAAAAATTGGCACAAATGTTTTTCGATTAGATTTACCATCTTACATGCAGATTTATTCAGTTGTAAATGTGGAAAATTTGAAATTGTATGAGCCTCCAATGATAATTGATCATGATGAAAGTGTATCCATTCCTTCTGTTGATGATTTTTCTCCTGAATCTCTAATATAATTGCAAGAAGATACTATACTTGACAGGAATATGTAGACTTTGTGAAGAGGTAATGTTGAATATCTTCATGTTGGTCTCAAAGGGATGCACCCAAGCAAGGCTAGATGGATGGAAGTCAGAAAGGTGAGGGAAAATACCCTTACCTCATTACCAATTAATTTCAACTTTTGGAGGTCTAAACATTCCCAGTGGTGAGGAATGATCCAGGTGGATCCATGTACCATTCTATTTTTAAAAAGTCTTCAAATTACATTCAAATCATTTTCACATTGTAGTACTCATCGAGAACTTTCTAGCACTTTTCATGGTTTGAAAAATGGAGTCCCGATGCTCAAGATATGGCTAGTTGAAGAAATCTTGCGACAGGGGGTGTCGAAAGTGACATGGAATTGTTGAAAACATGCCAAGTGGACCAATATCCACTTGACACGTGGCAAGATAATTTGGTGCAAAAAAAATGTTGGTTTGTTGTTTTTATTTACATATTATTTGAAATTTTCAAACTTTGAAACAAAAGCACCAAGAAAACTGCCACATCACCCATCCCACTAAACATGCTTTGACCAAGCTTAATCAGCGGCCTAAGTGGGCACCATTATCTTAGGCATTGGAAGAGGGGTCAAACATGTCTATTTAAAGCCTTGGAAACTGAATTCCCAAAAAATGTGGGACTAAACCAAATTCCATAGGTGCCAAATTGTTCTGAATTTCTATAATATATAACTTATTCTAGGTTTATAATTCTTAGCCACATGTTTTATCACATAATGGACCTTATTTCTCTATCTCTACATGAGTTTCATGTTATTTAAATAAAAATTTATTATTATAAAAAGATGTAGGGATGATTTTCCTATCATAAGTTTATCTACTTTACTAAACAAACATGTCAACTTATATGAAAGACTTAAAAACCAATCTTCATACCAATTATGGTATTATCTTCATGCTAATGATAGAGGAAGATAAGTTATAAGATATATTTTCATGATCATTCACCTTTATCTATTCTAATTCAACAATATTCAACATTATCTAAATTTTATCCTAGCCCATTTATACAATAAAAACTTAACTAATTATGAATATATCTTCTCTACAAGCCACTAATCTAACTCATCAAATATAATTTGACTTAAAAATAAAATGGTGTCTCTTACCATGACAAACATTAATGTCATTTGTAAAAGTTTAACCTTAAAACATAATAAAAAATAATATTAGTCTTTATATTAAGGCATCATACCTTGAATATTTACATCCTTATGTACTTGGTCTCCTAATAAGTGGCTAAACCCCTATAAAAAAATTTAGTTTTATATAACAAGATAAAAAGGGAGAATTATTTCATAATCCATAACTACATGAAACTCCCTTGAAATAACATCTACTAGGTAAAATAAATTTCACAAGTCTTCATAAATTTGATGTCTGCCAACTAAAATTTCACATGTTTTTTAAGAAGATAACACCCACCATGTATAAATATGTCATAGGTATTTAGGAACCTATTTCTTACTAGTTATAAATATAAACAGGTATTCAAGAAGCTAATGTTTGGTAATTATAAATTCATCAAGGGTATTTAGAAAGTTAGTGCCTTCTAGCTATAAATTCATCACAATATTAAAGAATATAGTGTCTACTAGATATAAACTTAAAAATGGTTTTATATAAGCTAGCACCAACTAAATTCAATTCTAGCAACACTTTTGAAAAGCTAATTCCCTCTAGTTATAAATATAACTATGGATTTTAGGAATCTAGCATCGATTATCTATATGTTTATCCATGGGCTATATAAATCTAACATCTCTTGGCTATAAATCCATTAGGGTGATTCAATAAGCTAACACCCACTAGATATAATTCATCACAATATTCAAGAAGTTATATTTCACTAGTTATAAGTTAAACAAAGGTTTTAGGGAATCTAGTGCATATTAGTTTTAATTTTAACAAGGCTTTCAGGAAGCTATCAACTGCCATCTATAATTATAACCATTGGTTTTGGGAAGCTAGCACTCTCTAATCATAATTTAATCCATGGGGTTTTAAGAAATTAATGCTAGCTAAATATAATTTCATCCATAGGTTTTGGGAAGCTAGACTCTGTTATCTATAATTTCATTATGGTGTTCATAGAGATAACATCTGGTAGATATAAATTCAAAAAATATTTTAGAGAAGCTAGTTCCCATTATTTTAAATTCCACCAAGGCATTTGGAAATCTAGTACCCACTAGTTATAATTCTAATTGTGGGCCTTAGGAAGATAGTGTGTTGTAGTTATAATTTCATTCATTAGTTTTAGGGAGCTAATTCATACTATCTATAATTTCATCTATGAGTTTTGGAAATTATTACCACTAGCAATAATTTTATCATGGTGTTTGGAAAGCTAGTGTTCACTAGCCATAAATTATAACATGGATTTAATATAAGTTAGAACCATTATATTCAGTTATAACATGCCTTTCATGGAAGCTAACACTAATTAGCTTTAATTATAACATGGAATTTAGGGAATTTAATGATTAGAAGTTTCAATTATGCCTACAGGACAAAATCTTGAGTGGAATAAATAAAAATTGACATTTTTTAGGGAAATCTAAAATAAATAACAAACATCTAAATTTTACATGATAGAAAAGGTCAATTCTAATCATTATAAAGGGGTTATATCATGTATTTTTATTAGTCTATGATGTTTCCTTCTCCAACTATAAACTACTAATTTGAAGCGAAATGTTGAAATAAATAATTTTCACCAAGATTAACCATTATAGGAAGGGTTAATTGTATTCTTTTAACCTTGATGCCTTCACACACATACAATTAATTTGGAAAAATTCCTTAAGGAAAGGTGAAAATGGAATGTTTAATAAATATACTCGAGAATTAACCCCATGGTTTATGATCATGATTTCTTGAATTCTCACAACTAGGTCCAAAATGGGAGCATTGAATGAGGATATGAGATTTATCCAAGCATAATAGAGGGAAAATTTGTCTAGGTGTAAATTAAAGATAAAGCATTTTCCAAGTTATGATAAAATTGGAGATTTAAATTAGAGTATGTATATTCATCAAAGGATAATATAAAGCTCATAAAAAATCATTTCCATATAGGAACCATTTTTAAGGCCAATATCATATAGTTAATGATCCATTCTACAAATTTTAAGGGCAAGAGTATATAGCTAACAATATACCATACAAATTTAAATTTTTCATGAAAAAAATAGAAAATATTTATTTTATAGATAAAAGGGGACACCCTACCTTTATCCATACCCTTGATTAAAAATTCCTTCACCCATAGCTTCCCTAATTAATCCTCCAAGCATCAATATTATTTCCAAAATCTAAGAGTGAAAAAAATCATTTTATATAAATGATATTGGGATATATATATATAAATATTTTAAAATTTTAAATTCAATATGGGTTTTCCACATGAAAACCCCACTCCCTAAAAGTCAACAAACTTCTTACATAAACATTAAATGCACTTATATATCACATGATTTACATGTATACATATATGGGATTCTTTATACACATTAACTCCACTAACACAATCCATGCCTTACTTTGTACTCAACCTAATACTTTCAACATAATTAATTCAATTACATAAGCAAGTTATTTATTACTTGTCTTATACTCAAAAAAAATAATTCACACTTACCCCTTCTCAAAACCCTTAAATGTTATCTCATATTTAACTAAAAGTCTTCCTCATGTCTTAAAAACCTACCCAATCTATACTTATAAGTTTTAAGATATAAAATTTATATTTGAATTTGAAAATTAACAATTATATAGCTTTTAAAATGGCATGAACCCCATATCCTAGTTTTCCATTATTAAAAACACATATGTGTCACTTAGCCCACCCAAAGCACTAAATGGTCCTAGAAAATCCATATAATTTTCACCCTTTGAGATGGGATTTTTTTCACCTATAATTTTAAAATAACATAATCTTATATTTAATTATTCAAAAACTAAAAGGATATGGTTAATGAATCCTCACCATGAGTGTATGTTATGCATACATTATGATGAATCACTAAAATAATATTATAGATTATAATATTATTTATATATAGTTTCTAATATTGAAATAATAAAATCATAACCAAACATAAGGTGTTACAATAAATTAAACTAAAATAAATACATATCAAAGACATTAAAAACACATAAGTGTAATAATGGTAGCATAAAAATAATAAATGTAAGAATAACCTATACCAAATAATGGACATGTTCCATATTACACCTATAATTTCCTTTGAGTGAACATATAATATGTCCTTGTCCTATTTTTATAGACAATTAGTTTTTTTTATAAACCTTTTTTTAAATTTTTTTAGTGTTATTTTGCACATATAGATTAGTGGTTTGAATTAGGCTCTTGTTGGCACTTATTTGTTTCTTCTTCCTTTTTCTCTTATTTTTCACGTTGTCATATTTTTATTTAGTTATTTATGTTTGGAGGCCTCATTTATTCCTTTATCCTTCATCTTCATTATTTTATCTATTAGGATGGATTTTACATCTCACTAAATGTGCCCTATGAATATTTGGTGGTTTACTGAAACCCTTCTATTTTTTGGCCCTTCTGACTTCTTTCCCTCTTCTTCAATGTTTGTATCCATGATTTTTGCATTATGCATATTTTATTGGTCACTCTACGTATGAATAGATTTCTATTTTAAACTCAAGATTTTTATATATACAAATCATCTAGAATAATCTCAATAATAAGGATCAAGGAGGATCTAATGGAAATCAAATATAAGAACACTCAACATTGTCAAATTTATGCTTAAGGACTGAATTCAAGGGTTTTAGTTGCATCCTATTGTTAAGCATGGGATATACTGAGAGGGGGGTGAATCATTATATCATATATCTTATAAAACTTTCCTTTAACCAAATTCCACTTAATCAAAAATTCAAGATATGCAATAAAACTCAAACAATAGACATCACACAAGATAGAGAGAGACACCAGATATAACATGGAAACCCAATGTGGGAAAACCCACGGAGAACAATCTCAAATATATTCATGAGAACAAACCCATAGGAGCACCATACCCCTTTGTCGATTACCAACCCAGCTATAATTCATGAGCACCAACCCATAGGAGCTTTAAACCCCTTTGTTGAGCACCAACCCATAAGAGCACCAACCTCTTTGCCGAGCACCAACCCACAGGAGCACCAACCCCTTTATGTATACCTCACACCTATCTCTCAATGTTGTTATCTCAACAAATGATAGTTCAATACAACATATTTTTCCTCTCTGTCACCTTTGCTCTTCTAAGCTAGATATAACAAATACAAATCATATTCATCTCTCACAATTGCTCTTCTAAGCTAGATATTACAATATCAAATCAACCTCTCACATCTCATCTATACAAATGGCTTCTCAAGCCTTTATTTATAGCTTTCCAAATGACCTTTGGCCTTCCCCCTTTGTCACCCTTCAATCCTCATGGAAAATGGCACCAATCTTGGATGACCCTTCATATTCAAGCCTTTGAAAAGTCATGTGGTGACCCTTCATGACTAAAAACGTCCTTCCCACTTTTGTCTGTATCTTTGGTGACTTTTCGTATTCCTTAAACTGTCCCTTCATGAGAAATTGTGCCCTTACTCTTTTGTCTTCACTTGGTGACTCTTGGTATTCCCCAAGATGACTCTTCATGGGAAAATGTGTCCCATACTTCTTTTGTCTTTACCCCGTGGCTCTTCGACTTCTCCATGGGCCCTTATTTTGTCTCATATGCAACCAAAAATATATTAGTTACTATTAAATAAATATTAACTCGCATTAGCCAAGATAAACAACATTAAATGCAATGGGGCCTTTATCACCAATAATACTAGACCTTTGACATCAAGGAAAATATCATTCTCTCACACTTCCATTCACACTACATAATAACTACAATGGCCCTGATTCCAAAATGTGTCATTTGTAGATACAACTCCCTATAGGTTTCCCAACCTAGCTAAACTTTTTCTTTGTATTTAAGTATTTACGTAAAACTAGACCAAGAAGGAAAAATATATAAATTAGATAGATTTTGGCTATAAAAAAAGGAATCAAAGTTACAAGAATGTAAAAAATACAATGGTGAATAGCATCAAAAATATACACAACTTGAAATTTAATGAATTATGAACTCAGTGGTAAGAAATATATTTGATAGTAAGATAGGCACATTAGATGACATGAAAACAAGGGTCAAATCCATCATTTTTTATTGATACTCTCATATTTCATATTAAGCTTTGGAATCTCTTACACAACCTACATCCAAACTTAAAATCAAAAGATTCTACCATGGTGTGTTTATTTCATTGCTTTAGATATTTTATTTAGTTAATTACTTGTTAAATTATTTCATTACTACTATCTTATTATTTTTAGTCATGAAGAAGTTAAAAATTATATTTTAGAACTATATTATCTCTTATCTTCCTTGTTCATTATATTTATCATATTTTTAGTGTTAAATAAACTCTGTATGTTAAAAAGATAAAACATTTTTTTAACCCCTTAATTATCCAAAAATTGAAACGTTATAGGATCTTCTCCTAAGGATTTCATGGCTGATTATGATTTTCAGATCTATTTTCATTTATCTTAATTCACATGTTTTGATCAAACCCTATATTTTTACTCACACCTTTTTTCTTGAGTATTGCATTCATCTTTTAGAAATTGGTGTGTACATCTTTGTCATTTGATCACATATAACTTTCAAGGTTTTTCTATGTTTTTATCCTCTATATCATATTTGATTTGATTGTTATTTTCTAATTTATGATTTTTAAGCTTTCATTGGCTTGAATCATGTTGACTATATTTAGGCTTGATTTGCCTTCCCTTAGTTTCTCATTCTTAACTTGTGTTTCTTATTTTTTTCATGGGTAGATCATATTTACATGTTTACAAGATTGATTATATGGTTTTTAATTAAATACTACATATCATAGTTTTTATGTTTCTTTCCTATAATTTGTCATATAATATTAGCTTTTGGATTGAGACATGATAGGTATTTTAGAAATGATTTATGTGGTGATACCCTATACCTTGATATATTTACTTTCCCTCGTCTTACTAATGGACCTACTATTGTTGATGATATGATGATTTGCTATAAAGTATATGATGTAACAACCTAGAGAGGTAGGGAACATAATATCACTATATCTCCTCCTATTTATCAAGGTGATTTCAACTAAAAAACCCTTCCTCAAGCATAAAATATCCTACCACCTCCTTATAGGATTTGAATTTAAACACCCAATCTCTATGATCTAGTAGACCAATTACAAAATACACAAGCAAAGATCACCAGCCAAAAAATGCTTAAGAGATTAACTATTTTAAAATACATATGGTGTGATTATTTATGTGATGGTAATATACCAAGATATATTCAGGCTTCTATTGAGCATTGTCCTATTGTTTAAGTTTGGCATTGATGTTGTCATTGATGTCAAAGGTTCTTAAGAAAGGTGTTCATGATGTTATTGAAGAATGTTCTTGTTTTGATAGCATAATTGAGAGGTATGACAGTTTTTTAGGATAATTTAAGACCTTTTCTTAAGCTATAAGATCATTAATAGGTGTTTTAAGGTTAATTTTCAAGTTTGAAGTGCTTAAGAAGCCTAGTCATGACACTAGTCATAACATGAAGAGTCCTAGTGAGAATATTTAATCATGGTGGATTGATGAGATAGATGCATATAAGCATAGGAATTTGTATGAGTTTGTTTGAACATGTATGTGAGGCATTGGATCAATCATATGAGTCTCAAGGTGAACCTACATGGGTATGACCTACAAACCTATTATGCAACTAGACCACCTCTAGACCCTGCTTAGCATAATGAGGTAGCATGAGCTATTGACAAGAAATATAAATGATGTTTAACATTGTTTGAGAATTTGATATGTTTTTTAAGAATGTATATGATGTTTTGAGAGCTTTTACAGTGGTTAAAAGGTCAGTTTCAAGGCCTAATTTGACTTATAGGTCAAAGTATAAGCAAGCAAAGAGAGAGATGGTGGCCAAATGAGGTATGAGATTCAGTTTTCAAGATAATAATGAGAATATGATTATTTAAAGTATTTTTATACATTTTTTAAAGGTGTGTTGACCAATTTTGAGGTCTAATTTTGAAGTTTTAGGATTTAAAAAGTGTTTTGAGTTCTCTCAATTGTATAGAATGGAGGGTTCTCAACCTGAGAAGGACTTTGTTCATTGGCATGTTTAACCTCTACATGGGAACATAATATGTTAAGGATATATGGGTAAGGGTACTATATAATATATCTAGGCATTATTTTTGGAAATGAGGGGCAGTCCTTTGTGAACAATCGTTAACACTAGAAATAGTGTTAACCCTCTCTAAAATCCTAACAATGACTCTATGTGAAATATATTATTATAAAGTGATCATAATGTATTTATATGCATATTAAATTGATTTTATTTTATATTAAAATATCCCAATAATATCCAAGTCTAATTGGTTTGTCATTTGAGTGAATGGAACCTACAAGAAAGACCTTCTTTCTCAGAGATTTGCTTCAGCAATCAGATTTGACCAAGTCAAAGTTACTAAATGGATGGAGGAAAAATATTGAGACTTATATTTTATGTCCATGGTGGTTTTTCATTAGTTTATATACCTTAGGTTTTCTAAATAGGTCACCCAAGTTGACTAGTCGTTAACAGACCTAATGATTCAAACAATAAGAAAACCATGTAGAAGTGAGAAATTAATTAGGCATGTGTTATCATGGAATAAAGATGAATCCAAGTACATGAATATTTTATTCAATAATTTTAATACATGTTAATTTTTTATATAATTTTTTAGGTTATTGAATATGATGAAAATGTTGCTCATATGTTAACATGTTTGGTTCAAATAAGACAATGAGCTACAAGACTACGAGATTGGTCTGCAAGACCAATATTGTCATTTGACCACATTATATATCTATATAATAATGGTATAATGACCTCATAGGATAATATAAATTCATTTTAATTCTCTAAAAGTTGTCCTACAAGTGTTGAAGTTCATTATTTCCATGATTGTGTTTTGAGGCTAGTTGGCAATTCAGAGTGAGTATTTTATAGAGAAGGGTTTGAGTCCTTTTGTCCTGAGTTATGAAGTTTAAATCATATGGTGATGATATTTAGGTCATATAAATTATATTTATTTTATTTATTTTTATTTTTGTTTGTAAAAAATATGTTTATGCTTTAGTTGGTCAAGATAAACTTTTAAGGTATACACAGGCCTAATTGTGAACAGTGTTAATGGAATGCTTCAACTAATGATTGTAGATAAAAGGATTCATGGACCTAAGATGAGATTATTAAGGGTTTATTTTAGTTACATATTATATGTTCCTACCACGTGATAAATTTTAAATTTTTCCAAGGAGTTCAAATTGTAACGTGTGCTAATGAAGGCTTAATTGAATTAGGTCTCTTGATGGTCTAAAAGGGGTTTTGGTCCTATATACTATGATTGAATTATTGTAATTTTTTATTTATTTTTTTGTCATGTATTAATACCTATTATATATAACATATAAGTCTGTAAGTGTGTATTACTGATCAATATGTGTATAAGTAAGATCCTAGTATAAGAACAAGGCCTAATAGGCCTAATTGACTAGTTATAAAATGAGTGAATTGAAGAGAATGATATATAAATTTGAATAGATAAATGAGGTATTTTAGAACATTATAAGGGTTCATATAAACTATAATAAATATATGATAGATTTACTATGTATAAAATCTAAGGTTAAATGACCTAATCAAGTCAAGAAGAGGACTAGTTGAGCAAAGAGGCCTAGAAGAAAGTTTGAGAGGGATAAGAGTGTGAAGAGCTAAATAAGTGGTCATCATCAATTGATTAAGAAATAAGGTGATCTAAAGGTGATCAAATCAATCATGTATTTGAGTTGGTGATGATTCATCTAGGGGGTTAGTGCCTCCTTTCAAGTGGGTGTTTGGCTAGTTGGGGTTGGTGCTTCAGTAAATATTGATGTTTGTCTTATAATACTATAGTAAATTTGAAAATTTTAGTGGGTTTTATTTCCCTTGAGGTTTTCCCACTCATATATGTGTTTCTTTTGTTATACTCATGTGAATAACTCTTTATGCATTGTTATATCTTTGTATTGATTTGATGGTTCAAGGAATAGTAAAGTTGATGTGAAATAATTTTTTTTAAAGAATGATTCACCCCCATATCATTCATTTTTTTTCCAAAAATTTGTAGCAGATCTTGGTCCTTTGAAGACAAGTCTAATATCTTGAATTTGATCCTAAGAAGCACAAGATGTCTTGTGATCAACAAGAAAAAGACAACATTTATGATGAAGAAGTCTACTATGACAATGAAGAAGGAGAAGCTAAATTAGACATTGAATTTGAGATCATAAAATACCTTGATGATTTTAAGCATCAAAACAAAACTATAAATGATCTCATGGGTTATTTATAAAGTTTCAACACAAGGTTTAGGTCAAATAAAGTTGAGTATGACTATTTGAAGATAGATCTAGATTCCTTGAAGGTTGAGCATGAACAACTCATAGACAAAATGAGTAAGATTGAGAAAGAGCATGAGAATTTATAGAAAGTAAAGAGTACCAACATGAAAATACCAATCAGGTAACCCAATGCAATAAAGGATAAGTCATCATGGAACCATGGGAAAAAGAGTAATCAGTCAAGAGCCAAGTACAAAAATATTGTTTGTTATGTTTGTTATAATATAGGACATATTGAAATATACTACTCTAATATATTTATTAGTACCTCAAGATTAAACAAGACATATGAAGCTCTTATAATGCATGAGAATAATCAAACATTGGTATGGAACCCAAAGCAAGTCAAGAGTGATCATATTGATCTCAAGAGTCAAGATGGACTATTTTCCAAGGAGGAACAGAAGATCAAAGAGGATTTTATACTATCTCAACTACCTTTCACATTCAATATGAAATCATGAAGTGGTATATATATAGTGGTTTCTCAATCCACATGATATGATATATAAATAATTTCATATCATTAAAAAATAATGCAGTAGGAATAGTGAGGTTTGGATACAACACACCTGCCAATATAGTTGGTAAGGGTATCTTGAGTTTGGATAATGGCAAGACCAAGACATAAAATGTTTTATATGTGGAAGGTTTGAAACATGAATTTCATAGTGTAAGTTAAATGTGCAATCAAGGACACACACTAACATTTCATGACAAATGTGTGAGATAAGGAGATCCAAATTAGGAAGGCTAAATGCCAATGCTAAGAGGACTGAGAACAATCTATATGTTTTGAATGAGATCAATAAGGATAGATGCTTCATGAGAAATATAGATGGAAGTTGGTTATGACACAAAAGGTTAGGTCACCTAAACTTTGACAATCTAGTCAAGATTAGCACTAAGAAGTCTATGAAAAATATGCCTAAGATCACTAAACCTAAAAACATACTTTGTAAGGCTTGTCAACATGGTAATCAGACTAGAAGAAGGTTCAAGTCCAAGGAGTACTCTACTATAATATCCTTGGATTTAATACACACTGATCTTTGTGGGCCTACAAGAATTTAAAGCATTCAAGGAGATAGCTACTTCATGTTACTCATAGATGATTACACAAGAATGACTTAGGTTGCATTCTTGAAATAAAAATCAAAATCTCTTGACAAGTTCAAGGCATTCAAGGCTCTTATTGAGAATGAGAAGAATGGGAAGATCAAGTGCCTAAGATCTAGTAGATGAGGATAGTTTTGGTCCAATGAGTTTTATGACTTTTTTGAGGTTCGTAGAATAAGGAGATAATTCTCAATAGATAGGGCACCTTAGTAAAATGGGGTAGTGGAAAGGAAGAATAAGACATTTCAAGAGATGGCTATAACTATTGTAAATGAGTCTATATTATCTAATGGATATTAGATAAAGGTAGTAAGCACTATTGTTTAAATTTTAAATAGAGGATAGATAAGGAATAATGGAAAAAAGACTCCTTATGAACTATGGAAGGGCAAACCCACCAATATGGAACACTTTAGAGTGTTTCAGAGAAAATGTTTTATCAAAAGAGATGATGAAGACTTGGGAAAGTTTGATTCCATATTTGATGAAGGCATATTATTAGGATACTCATCAATGATCTCAACCTATAGATTTTATAACAAGATAATATAAAATATAGTGGAAATAACTAATGTGAATATTGATGAGATAAAGAAATATCACTCACAGTCAAAAAATACTTTAGAGAATTTGGACTTCAAGAATGAAGAGTATACTATAGAGGTTGATGAGGAAGAAGAATAAGTTGAAGAGAGATAGGAATCAAAATGGCCCTAAATATATATTCAAAGAGATCACCCTAAATATCAAATGATTGGCAAGAAGAATGCAAGTATATAAATAAGAATACTAGTAAAATGAATATAAATCAAGAAAATGTTGCTTTATTATCCAATATTAAACCTAAGAGTCTTATATAAATAATCAAAGATAAATTTTGGATAGGTGTTATGAATGAGGAGTTAAAACAAATAGAGAAGAATGAGACTTCAGAACTACTTCCTAGACCTAAAGATAAGAATTTTATTGGCATAAAATGGGTGTTTAGAAACAAGTTGAATGAAGATGGAGAAGTCACTAGGATCAAGGCTAAATTGGTATGCAAGGGATATGCACAAGTTAAAGGGGTAGACTTTGAGGATACCTTTGCACTAGTAGAAAGATTTGAGGCCATCATATTATTTCTAGTATATGCAGGATTCAAAGTATACTTGATGGATGTCAAATTTGCCTTTTTGAATGGTAATTTGGAAGAGGAACTGTACAATGAGAAGGTTTATTATACACCATTATCTCTAGACCTAACATCATGCAAGCAGTAGTTCTTACGAGAAGGTTTCAAGCAGATCTAAAAGAGAATCATCTATAAGTATTCAAAAGGATACTTGAGTATCTCAAAGGGAATATATAATATAGATTATGGTATCTAAGAAGCAAGGAGTTCAATTGATGTCCTACATAGATGCAGATTGGGTAGGAAGTATAGATTATAGGAAAAGTACCCATGGAGGAGCCTTCTTCCTAGGTGGGTGCCTAGTTTCATGGATAAGAAAGAAATAAACATCAGTAGAATTTTTTACTTGTGAGTTTGAGTAAATTTCAATAGCTTCATGTTGCACTCAAGTCCTATAAATGAGATAGACCCTAAAAGACTACAAGGTAGAGCATGATGGTCTTATCCTATCTATTATGATAATACAAGTGTTATAAGCATCTCAAAGAACCCTATCATGCATTTAAGGACCAAGCACGTTCCCATTGGGTATTATTTTATAAGAGAGGAGGTAAGTGAAAAAAGTGTCAAACTTGAATATATTTCTACATAGGATTAGATTGTAGACATCTTGACCAAACTACTTTCAAAGGTAACTTTTAAACACCTAAGATATGAATTAGGTGTAATTCCTACCCATAGAAATCATTGAAGAATTCAAGTACTTAGGGGGAGCTAATAATGCTCATTATCTCCAAGAATAGGTTAGTTATTCCAAAAAAAGTATGCATGGAGATAGGGGATCATGTTGTATACACATAATATTTTCAAACTTTTATCAAATATTGATGATTTCTATCTTGTAGGAACCCATCAAGTCTTAATCTCTCTAAGCACGTGCCCTAAGGGGTACATTGAGAAAGGGGTGGGAATAACATTGGTGCTTCATACAATTGTTATCCCTTATTTCCACTTATTACCAATCCAACTAGCTCTTAAAACATTTCCCTAAGCTATTACTCCTCTTTTTAACACTCCTCCATTCTTTTACCACCTTCCATACCCATTTTCCTAACCTAAAACCCCTTTTGATAGTTTACATGACTAGGTCCACTGGGTCAACCTTGTACTCTTATTAGTGATACTCATTTCGGGTCTAGGTCAGCTTTTGACCAACCTAGCCTATGACTTAGTGAGTTTTTTTCAATAATGATACTAAGTTAACTAGATTGACCCTATCAGCCAAAAATTTTTAAAGGGATTAGAGTTAAATCTTCCTATATATACAAGATCATTTTACCATTATTAAAGGTACATTAAGAGTTATTGTTCATTTATACTTCTTTATTTACAATCTACTCTTTCACCATTCTACTTGAGAAGTCTTAGCTTAGGGTTTATACTTGGATAATATAGTCTTATGGAGAAGTCTTGGATGTTTTAGCCTTTCTTAGTGATCCTTACAAACCAAAACAACCTATTAGGAAGCTCCTTTGGACAAGAGATGATTGAGTCTTGATGATTTCATCTTTCAAGTAAGTATTTCTAACTTTGTTCCTTTATTTAGTAGATATAAGTAGCATAAGTAATGTATTTTGAATAATATTACTCTTATTTACCATGTATTATTGTCTTACGTATACAGATCTTGACTAGGATTCTCTTATGCATGTTTATTTTCATTTGTTTACGAACCCCCACTTTATGCTGCAAGCTTTTGTGAGCACTAGATTAGACTTTGATTTACTTATTATTAGTATAGTGAATATGAAAACATAGGACTTAGGGTTATTGAGTGTTTTTTCTTGGTTGAAGGTTTTGGAACCCTCCTTAATGATATTGTTGTGATAAGAGATCCCCTAATTGGGTCTAATAGATCTAAATATTGGTCATGTTCCTAATTATCTAATGTATCCCCAATCAGAAGTGTAAGAAGGATATATCTTCTCCGAGCTAGGATTGATTTATAGATCTGAAGTATTTTTGATTACATGTAATCTAGTGAACTTGATGTGAATCTAACCCTTTTAGGTTTTCTTTCACATTTTTCATTTTTCTGTCATTTTATTTATTATTTTTCTATATTTACAATACTAGGTCAATAGGGCTAGTATAGTTTCTAACTTTTGTGTGTAAGTTTAACACATAGTCACATCAAAAAATGACTCTATTCTTTCTATGAAGGTTTTCATCAAATATATGTCACTAGATCAAAATGGTCAACATACTACTCTTATTCATCCCCAGAACAACAAACTAGGTCAAACAGGTTGACATAATATTCTAGATAGCTTCTAGAAAACATACTAGGTCAACTAGGCTAGTATAGTCATATTAACAAGCTTCAATAAATAGGAAATTATAGAACTAGGTCGACCTAGTCAACATAGTTGGGAAAACTTGCAAGAAGCATTCCAGGAACTTCGACAAAAATCTCAAAATCCTCAACATCCTCTAACCCACCAAGGTTCCTTTCTCTCTCTTTCATTTCAGTTTTTATTTATAGTTATATTTTACAAAGTTTGCAGTCTTTAAAATTGTAATCATACAATAAACCAGGTCAACTTAGTCAACCTAGTTTTGTATTTTGTCTTATTTTTGAAATACTAGGTTGACCTAGTCAACTTAGTACTTAAGGACTCTTGCTTTTGTAGTACAGTAGCGGCACTATCAACTTTGTTATGTAATGTCTGCATACACTATTATTTGAACTGACTCTATACTATGTTTCAACTTAGAATTAATACCTATATGCTAGTAATTAACTCACACTTTCACTTTCAATTATTTGCATACTTAGATTAGCTCACATAGTCTAATTAGGTGGTTTTTCAATATATAATTTAGTTTCACTATTTTGATCTTTCTTTCACACACTACCAAATCACATAATTTCAAAATGCATTT
The DNA here is from genome assembly GCA_037957365.1 of Torreya grandis. NCBI lineage: Eukaryota > Viridiplantae > Streptophyta > Pinopsida > Cupressales > Taxaceae > Torreya > Torreya grandis. The sequence continues at coordinate 1,641,432 of JARHVA010000774.1, read as the reverse complement.
AAATATTTATCTACCCAAGGCCTACCTACTTAGATTTCATCACCAAAGGGGAAGCCAACTTGGTTTTATAGCCAAGTATAAACATGTGGTTAATGATATATATTGGTAAATCACCTAACACCATTATCACAGTGGGATTGTGAAGTGAGGGGATAGGCTCTAATACCAAGTCAGGACTATTACCAACATAGATCCCTTTTAGTATAAATGACCTGAAACTAAACATAGATTACTTTCTAACTCTCTACTTTCATCCAAATTCCATATCACATTTAAAATAACACTTTATAATAATATAACAACATTCAAGATGACCACTTAGCATTTATTTTTAGTTGACTGATTGTTCTTTGCTCATTATATATTGTATTTCAAAAACTTGAATTTGCTAGCATTGGTGCAAGGTTTTATGTTGTGTGCCTTAATTCGATAATTCGCATTGACCTAATTGATTATGTTCTTACTTTAATTTCTTTATTTAAAGTGTATTGCAAAATCTTTCCCTATTTTTAGTACATTGTCGATCTATTCTACACAATTTCTTACAAACTATTTTTCTTCATACTTATAATACTAGGTCAACCCAATTGATTATGTGTCTAGTTTACCAATAAAATTATAATACTAGGTCAATTTGGTCAACCCTATACCCTTATCAGGCTATGTTTTCCCCAATTTATAGTACTAGGTCAACCTAGTTGACTCTATAATCTTATTGATGTCTTTTCTATCTGACTCAGTTATTTATTTATCCTTTTTTAGTATTATGTTCATTTTTCTCAAATCATCATGAAACCCCTAATCATAATCTTCTTGGACAATTTGAATTCATTTACAAACTATATGGGGTGCTCTTTTATTCTTATCTTTTGTGCTATTTTCTTCCTCTTTTTAGCTTTTGGGGCATCTTGTGATGCCCATCCACATTTCACCTTAGCCTTTAGGGAATCTTGTGATGCCCACCCACATATCACTTCAGACTTTGAGGCATCATTTGATTCCCATCCCTACATCTAATTACCCTTTGGGTAATCTTGTGATGCCCACTCTTATTCTCCATTACATGCTACCAAACTAATTCAACTTCAAGAAACCTTTCAAGTCATAAGATTATCTCTCACATGCTCATCCTTGATATATTTTAGTGCAGAATCCTTCCCTTATTTTCATGTTTTCTATATACTATCTATCTAGCAGTTTTTTTTATGATACTTTCATAAGTCTCACCCTCTATAATAGTTCTCTATCTTCATAAACCTTGGTCCTATATTTTGGTGTTTTGGTTTCCCTTTTTCTCATGAGTTGTATTGTAAAACCATGGATAGGACCCAATCTTTCTCAAGATGTACTTTTATTCTCTTTATTTTCATATATTTTATACACTTTTTGGTACTTCTTAGGTTTCTCATTTGTGAGTTATAGTGTAAGACCATGGATAGGATCTAGCCTTCCTCAAAAATACCATCTTTTGCTTATCTCATTAATTTTTCCAATACTTTTTGGCACTCTCATGGGTTTATCTTTTATGATTTGCAATGTAAGTCCATGGATAGGACTTGGTCTTCTTTATAAAATCACCATCTTGTCATTCTTTTTATAAAATATGTTTTGCAACGGTTACGATTTCTTGATCTTTGTTCTCAGCTTTAGCTTTTTCTTCCTTTGATAGATAAAATTTTCATAATATATGTTAGCATGTTTTCCTCCATTCCCTTCATTCTTATGATAAGGAATCACACTTTACTATCATTGTATCCCTTTTCACCCTTTGTCACATTTTCTTCAATTTTAAGTAATTCAAATTGTTTCATGTTTCATTGCTCCTGATTTCCTTTCCTTTCACTTCACATTAGATAGAACAAGGATGAAGACAAGATAGCACTCTCATTTCACCTAACTTTAGTGAGACTCTTAGACACCAGGCTCTCTGAAGTTCTCTATCTTGGCAACCAATTCCTAAGTATTCAAATGAAAGTTATCTTTAACACCCATGTTTGGTTTTCCAAATCTGTATGGAGAAAGAATATAAAAATCCATCAAGAAATTTAAAATCCAAATCATTTAAAACAAAAATAAATGATATACAAAATGTAACTTACAAATCTTAAAAGTTAAAATCACACCAAAAGACATGATTACATGCACATCTCCTATCTCCAATTAAATCTCAAACTCCATAGTTGACCTCATACTAGAGATGAGGTCCATTGGGGTGTAGTAGGCCAGTAGATTAGAATAGGAGAATTCAATAAAATCTATGGTGATACCTACTTTCTCATTTAAATATCCAACCTTTGTAGTAGACCGATGGCTCTATAAAGGATCTTGACGAATGGGGAACACGTTGTGGGAAGGTAGGTCCATTTTAATTTTCATGTATATAGCCTTCATGGGATGATCTACATACTTAATTTGTTGACCTAATACTTGTGTGAGTAAGAGAATTTCTTTAGAGTCCTTAAGGTTGACAATCGTCTTGTTTTGACAAACCTAATTTGAGTGTCTTAAAATCAATAAAGAGTTCATCTACCTTATTTTTTCCTTCATTCTCCCCTCCACCCATTTTATTTTCCCTCTTGAAAAGCAAATTGTGATTCTAAATATATTTTCCCTCTTTTATACTTCTTTCTTATTCACATCTTAAAACATGTTAGCACTACTTTGTTTAAGTTTTATCTATTTGTAGAGCAAAACAATATTCTTGAGTGACTATGGATCACTTTATTTACATGATGGTTCTACATTTCTAGATGTGCCTTGATTTTTTTTACCATTTGTCATTATTGTACTGCCCTTTTTTGTGGCACCTAAGTCTGTTTCTACTTTTATGTACTTTTTCCATTATTGAGTGCAGTTGGTTTGTTACTTCTCACTCATCAATATTATTTTCCCTTTTATGCACCTTTTTCAATTGATTATTGAGTAAGGATTGTTATTGCTCACTCATCAATGTTATTTTACCATTTTTGCTTGCCATATTTATTTAAGGATTGTTACTACTTTTACATTGATGTTTGATTACAATATTTTTAACATGGATCGTTGGTTTGACTTGGTGAGTTTGCCTTTCTTACTTAAGGTTTACTTGTTTGAGATTTTCAATCTTTAGTAGCCTTGGATTTTCAGTTAACTAATTTACTCTAAATTTTGACTTGGTCATTTGGTCTAACATAGCACTTATCACCCTAGCTTGCCAATTTTCCAAGTATGTCCCATCCACATGGTACCAATTATCTTGGATTTCCTACATTTATTTATTTTTTCTCTTTAGTTTTATATTCTTGGGTTTATCAAAAGTAATCTCTGTGCCCTCCATAATCAAAACTAGAAACATAGTAGATAACCATCTAGCAATAAAGGTAAGTCAAGGTATGTATCACATTAATTTCTAGTTATTTTCCTTTCAGTCATTTAAATTTTAGTTATTTTTACTTTAATAATAATAAAACTTATTTTTACCCTCAACATTGTGTGTTACTATGTTCTTTTCTCAAAGCACCATCCCTTATTACACCTAAGTGACACATGATGAGCTCTAAGTGGGGCATATATATACACAATATTTTTAAATTTATATCAAATATTAATGTTTTCTATCTTGCAGGAACCCATCGAGTCTCAATCTCTCTAAGTATACACCCTATGGGGTACACTAAGAAAGGGGTTGGCAAACCATTGGTGCTTCACATGATTGTTGTCCCTTATTGCCATTTATTACCAATCCAACTAGCTCTTAAAACATTCCCCTAAGATATTAACCCTATTTTGCACACTTCTCTAATATTTTACCACCTTTCATACCCATTTTCCTAACCTAAAACCCATTTTGGTATTTTACTTGACTAGGTCAATTGGGTCAACCTTGTACTCTTATTGGTGAAAATCATTTAGGGTCTAGGTTGGCTTTTTGCTGACTTAGCCCATGACCTAGTGAGTTTTTATCAATAACGATACTAGGTCCACTAGTTTGACCCTCTCAACTAAAAAATTTAGAAGGTCTTAGGTTTAAATCCACCTATATAGACAAGATCATTTCACCATTATTAGAGAGACATCAAGAGTTATTATTCATTTGCACTTCTTTACAATCTTCTCTTCTACCATTCTACTTGAGGATTCTTATCTTATGGTTTCTACCTGGAGAATCTAGTCTTGTGGAGAAGTATTGGATGCTTTGGTTTTTTTATTGATCCTTATAAACAATAACATCTTAAAAATCTCCTTTAGCCAAGGGATAGATTGAGTCTCAATGGGTTCATATTTTAAGTAAGTATCTATAACTTTGATCCTCTCTTTAGTAGATAGAATTAGTATAAGTAATAGATTTTTAATAATATTACTCTTCTTCTCCATGCATTAGGGTCTTACCTATACATATCTTAATTAGGATTATCTTATGTATGTTTATTTTCATTTGTTTACTAACCCTAACTTTGTGCCACAAGCTTTGTTGAGCACTAGATTAAACTTTGATTTACTTGTTATTAGTAAAGTGAATATGAAAACATAGGACTTAGTTAAGGTTATTATGTGGTTTTTCTTGATTGGAGGCTTTGAAACCCTCCCTAATGATATTGTTGTGATAAGATATCCCCTAATTGGGTCTAGTAGATCCACATATTGGTCATGTTCCTGATTATCTAATGTATCCTCAGTTGAAAGTATAAGTAGGATCAATATTTTTTGAGCTAGGATTGATTTATAGATATGATGTATTTCTAATTGCATACACATTTTTGTATCATGTTTCATAAACTCATAATTCATGTGTGTTGAGCATTTTGGTTGCAAAGAGTGTGCTCTAAGGAGTTGTAGACATCACTTTGTCATTTATGTCAAAGGGAAAGAAAGACCAAAATGGGGAGATAATAATGATAAGTTTATTTTTCCATCAATGACCAAGGGGGAGATTGTTGAGCATTGTTTCTATTGTTGAATTTTGGCATTGATGTTGTCATTGATGTCAAAGGTTCTTAAGAAACGTGTTCATGAGGTCATTGAAGAATGTTCTTGTTTTGATAGCATCATTGAGAGGTATAACATTATTTAAGGAGTATGTAATACCTGTGATCAAGGTATAAGATCATCACTAAGTGTTTCAAGGCTGGTTTTCAAGTTTTAAATGTTTAAGAAGCCTAATCATGACACTAGTCATAGCATGAAGAGTCTTAGTGAGAAGGTTTGAGTATGGTGGATTGATGAGATAGATACACAAAGGCATAATAAGCTATATGAGTTTTATTGAACATGTATGTGAGGCATTGGAACACTCATATTAGTCTCAGGCTGAGCCTATAAGGGTAGGACCTATAGACTTAGTATGAAACTAGACCACCTCTAGACCCTTCTTAGTCTAATGAGGCATCATGAGATGTTGAAAAGATAGATGAAGGATGTTTCACATTTTTTGAGCATGTGATATTTTGTGTGAGAATATATATAAGCTTTTGATATCTTGGATAGTGGTTAAAAGGTTAGTTTTAAGGCCTAATGTGACTTATAGGTCAAGGTATAAGCAAGAAAAGAGAGAGATGGCCAAATGAGGTATGAGATTCAATTTTCAAGAAAAGAATGAGCATATGAGAATTTTTACTAGTATTATATATTATCATAGGTGTGCTTACCAATTATAAGGTAAAATTTTGAAGGTTTAAGATTGAAAAGGTGTTTTGAGGTCTCTCAAGTGCACATAATGGAGGATTCTCAACCCGAGAAGGAATTTTAGGTGTTTATTAGTATGTGTAACCTCTACATGGGAACTTGAGATATTAAGGAGAGATGGATAAGGGTATTATATAATATCTCTATGCATTATTTTTGTAAATTAGGGGTAGTCCTTTATGAACAATCATTAACACTAGAAATAATATTAACACTTTCTAAAACCCTAACAATGACCTGATTGAAATATGTTGTAATTAAGTGCTTAAAATGGATTAATATGGTTAATATAGTGATTTTATGTTGTATTAAACTCTCCCAAGCACCTCCAAGTGTGATTGGTTTGTCAGGTGAGTGAGTAGAACCTACAATAAAGGCCTTATTTCTCAAAGATTTGCTATAGTAGTCAGAGTTGACCAAGTCAAAGTTACCAAATGGATGGAAGAAAAATATTGAGACTTATATTTTATGTCCATCATGTTTTATAAGTATTTTATATTCCTCAAGTGTGCTAAATAGGTCATCCAAGTTGACCAATCACTAATAGACCTAATGGTGGAAACAGTGAGAAGTTGATTAGGGATGTGCTTTCATGGAATAGGAATGAATAAAATTACATGAATAAATAATTAAAGAATTTTAAGACATTTTAATTTTGGATATAAGTTTTTGAGGTTAGTGGATATGATGAAAATGTTGCTTACAAGTTAACCTATCTAGTTCAGATGAGACAATGAGGTATAAGATTGTTAAATTAGTCTGCAAGACTACTATTGTCATTTGAATATACTATATATCTATTTTATAATGGTATAATGACCTCATAGGATCATAAAAATTCATTTTAAGTCTCTGAAATTTATCCTATAGGTGTTTAAGGTCATTGTTTTTATGATTGTGTTTTTTGGCTAGTTGGTAGTTCAAAGTGAGTATTTTGTAGAGAAGGGTTTGAATCTTTTTGTCCTAAGTTATGAAGTATAAATAACATGGTGATTAACTTGAGGTCATATAGTTTTTTTATATGTGTTTTTTTTCCATGGTTTTTTTTTCAAAATTTTGTTTATGCTTCAGTTATTCAAGATAGACTTTCTGGATATGCATCTGCCTAATTGTGAATAGTGTTAACGGTGTGGTTCAAGTAGTGATTGGAGATAAAAGGTGTCATGAAAACAATATGAGATTATTATGGTTATATTATAGTTAAATATGATATTTTACTTCCATGTGATAAATTTTAAAGTGTTCTAAGGAGTTTAAAGCGTAATGTGTGCTAATGAAGGCCTAATTGAATTAGGTCTCCTTAAGGCCTAAAAGGGGATTTGGTACTATATGCTATGACCAACCTATTGTAATGTTTCATTAATGTTTATGAAATTTAATAAGTCTTATTTTATTTAAAATTGAATTTTTCAAGTGTGTATGTCTAACCAAAAGGTGTATGGGCAAGAGCTTAGTATAAGAACAAGGCCTAATATGCCTAATTGACTAGTTATAGAATGAGTGAGTTGAAGTGAACGATATATAACTTTGAAGAGATGAAGGAGGTATTTTAGACCATAAAAAAGGTTTATATAAACTATCTTGAATATTTTACAAATTTAAAATGTATAAAAATCAAGGTCAGATGACATGATCAAGTCAAGAAGAGGACTAGTTGAGTGAAGAGGCCTTGAAGGTAGTTTGAGAGGGATAAGAGTGTGAAGAGTTGAATAGGTGGTCATCATAATTTAATTGAGAAACAAGATGATATAAATTTTATAAGATAAATTATGTGGTTTATTTGGTTTTGAGTCATATAAGGGGTTAGTTGCTTGCTAAATCCTAGTCAAGTGGGTACTTGGCTAGTTGGGGTTGGTGCTCCATGTGAAGTTGGTGCTTTAGTAAATCTTAATGTTTCTCTTATAGGACTATAGTATATTTTATAAGATTAGTATGTTTTCTTCCCCTTGAATTTTTTTGACTCATATATGTGTTTCTTGTGTTATGCTCATGTGAATGAGTCTTTATGCATTGTTATATCTTTATATTGCTTTGACGGTTCAAGAAATATTAAAGTTCATGAAAAAGAAAGTTTTTACAAGATTGATTCACACCCCTACCTCTTATTCATTATTTTTACAATATCCACCTATTTTTATTCTCTTGCTAATAATTTAAAAAAATATCAAGCATCTCATCTCCTTTGATTTAGAGGATTTACCCTATAAATACATTGTTGATTAAAACATTCCCTTATATATTGAAATTAAAATCAATCTTTTGGGAATCAAGAGGGCTCTCATAAATAATGGTTTAGGATTAAATGTATGGTGAGGTCTTCCTTAATGAACTTATAATTAATCATAATTATATTACATAATTGGATATGATCATTAAACAATTTGATAACCAAGTAGGAAGCCCCTTAAGAATAATTGTATTGAACATAAATGGTGGGCCTAAAACACAAGATATGAAATATAAAATATAATATAATGAAATTAGGTAAAATATTTTGCTTGATTGGCCATGGATTTATGTTATTGATGTTTTAACCTCTACATTACATACATACTTGAATTTATTACAATATAGTGATATTTACACTTATCTTGCAGATGATGCACCCTTTTGGAACTACAAACATGCATAACCCACAGAAGTTATTATCCCATATATCAACATGGATTAATTAAATATCATAACACCTAAACATTCCATTCCTAAGGATTGAATACAGACATATGATGTGGTCAATATTTTAAGACCACTAATGACACTCATGCATAATATGACAATGAAAATGTTGATTACAAACCTAATAAAACTGATGAGCATTTGACAATGCTAAATTTTCCACCATGTGATCTTAGAGAATATAGATATGGCATGAATATATTTGGTGTTGGATGATTATATTGATATCCTCAAGATTATAGGAAACCTTTTTAAACATCCATGCTCAATGACATACCACCTCTCATGGATAAGGATAATCAACATGTGATTAATAGTTGTTTTAATACTGATAAACCTAATTAATATATTATTCCATCCAAAATTACTTTAGAAAATTTTATAAAAGGTTAAACTTACATAAATAATATGGGATAAATATGTAATGGGTTAGGTTGGAATAAAAAAGGTATTACTAAGCCAACAATCCCCATGTCTCATCGGTTTTAACTATGTGTAAGATATAGTGTGGACACTACAACATAGTATAAACCCTTCCAATAATATGGAGGGGAAATTAATGCTTATAATTATTATTATGCTTCAACATATAAACCTTTATAGACTCACTTTTCCAAGTCTAGTACATCACATTAAAATCAAGTTTATAATGCTACATATTTATAAATCATACATAATGAGTTGATTGATATGTAGGTTATTCACATGATCTAGTTATTTTTGCTTACATAATAATCCCTAATTCCTCCATAATCATTGAACCCCTTTTTGGCCTCTTGCTAAACTCTTTCTTATACTCATGGTTATTTGGTATCAACACTCTCAAGTTACCTTGGTGGGATGACTTGGTTTAAATGTTTAACTAGGCCTTAATACCACCTCTATTGGAAACACCACATCCATGCAAGAAAATTACATATAAGGCACTTGGCATGAAAAAGGAGTTTTGACTTTCTAGTTTGCATTTGAAAATATGGATTGTTTGGCTCTCTTGAGTCATTTCAAGGTGTATTTTTGTATTTTTATACTGGTTCAGCCTCTAAAACCTATCCCACCATTATAACCAAGCTCATGCGATAAAATTTCATATTTACACTTGGTTAAAAAATGAGTTTTTGGTTCCTTTAAACCCTCGATTAGGTCTTTGGGGTCAAAAATGGCATCTTCCACTTGTAATCGGATTTTTTTTGAAAATTTTAGGGTTGTACACCTAATTGGGATTTCAACCCCCAATTAGTTCTTTAGGGTCAAAATTTGTTGTTTCCACTTATCATATTTATTTCCCTAATTTACTATTACAATAAATTTATTAAGTCTTGTAGGCCTAATTATGGTTTTAACCACTAATTAGGTTTAGAAAAGGGTCATTTCATTATTATAATGTTATTTGAGATTCATTTTATTGACAAAATCTTTGACATGTAGTTTAGTACCTTGATTTTTTATTCAAATTTTAAATTCTAAATAGGTCTTATTGTGCTTCACATTACAACCCTTAGTTATGTGTGGAAATTAGATCATGATTAAGTTTAGGTTTTGGTGAGGGGAGCATGTATAGTGTTAATCAAATAATTATCCTTAGTTAGGTCGAGGACTATCCCTAAGGGACTCCATAGTGGTAATCAAGCCCATATAGCTGACTAGGTTTGTGAGGCCCTATATCTTTGAACACAATGTTGTTTGGGATTTTAATCCCAATACAACATGATTCCCACTATAATGTATACATAGTGTTATTTGAAGTAAAAGTCCTAATTAGAACATGGAATCCTTAAGGTAGGTAGGACAATGATAATTGGGGGTCCCAAGTTTTATTAGGTCTTAGGGCCCCCAATTTTTAAATTTTAATTCTATTCATGTATCAAAGCCCTGATTAGGTCTTTAAGGACCTCAAACATGCCTTGATTTTCTAATTGGGTTTTCAAATCCAAATTAGGCAAGGATTTTTTGAAATTATGAACAATTTAAAATTTAAAAGCTTGTTTGCCTCCTAGCCCGATTAGGTATGGGAGGCCTTTTTGAAACTTTTTTGGTCTTTTTATACATAAATTTTTCCTCATTTGTAAGATTTGAGTGCCATTTATGGCATGGGTAGGTGAATCTAGCTTGGTTGTAATGGTACCTTCAATTTTGGTAAAATTTGAGTGTCCTATAAGTTGTTCACATTTTATTTCTATATTTTTCTAGTGATCTTTTAATTTCTAAATTTAGTGTTTTTAATCTTTTTTTAGGCTTAATAGTTATTGTCTTGTAAAGTGGCATGGGTCTTGAAGGGAGATGGAGTTGGTGTCTACATTTGTGGCTTCCAAAAAAATATTATAAGGAAACTTACCTCTCATAAATCTAAGAATTTCTATTAAATGACCCATTGGAGCCATTCCAAGGGTTTTATTTTTAATTCCTCCAATGAGAAATAATGAGTTAATAACTTCTTTTATGCGTTTGCTTGTTGTTGTAGTATAATTCATATCCCCCTTTTGTAACCCTATATTATGCTATCATATTTTTTATTGATAGATTTATTTAATTTGAGTGTCAAAATGGAACATTATGATTAATAAAAGATAGTGGAATTTTATTTACAACCTACACATTCAAATGGGGTTGTGGCTTCTCTTTCATTATTTGGTTCCTTTATATACTTGCATCAGCTTTATTTATGATTGTGCATATGTTGATCAGGAAAGAGACTAATTTTTAGGGCTCACATGATCAATAAATCCATATTTTCCATCATTACTATATGATTTATCTTTCCTCTTTCCCCTCTTTTATCATGTTTATAAATTGGTTAATCTAGGGTTAGTGTAGGTGAGTGCAATCTACTATTATTATTTTATTTTGATTACATTCTATTTTCCATTATCACAAATTCACTATTGAATGTTTATATAATAAAATGAATGAACATTTGAATTAATTTCAATTAAAAGGAATAAAAAACAAAGCATTTCAAGCCACAAATATCTCAGGTATTAAGAGCAGAACATCACATCAAGAATTTGAATAATAACATAGACTTAAAAATTGATATGTGAAATAAAAATATAAATATCATATATTATATATCCAAAAATCTCATTTAGTACAATGAAGGTGCCTTGCATATATAGGCAAGGAAGATCAATCATAGTTGTAGGATCATAAGAGATAACTCAAGGATAGAAAACTACTATATGTAAATATTTAATATCCACACCTAAGTGGGTGGGAAAAACTAAATAATGCTTAAATACATAAATAACCTAAGAAACATGAAAAAATGTAAATAACCTACTCTAACACCCCCCAAGTGAAGCTAGGGGCAAAAAATAAAGTGGAATTTATATAGTATGAATCCCAATAACAAGACTTGATTAGGTACTCATGTACAATATATCCATGAAAAAATGAAGAAGGAATATGTCCTCACGAAAACCCCTCAAGGGAAATTTTTAAAACCCCAAGCATGCCACACAACTCTAGGTAATGAGGTGATGGAAAAGTCTTCATAAATATGTTGGCAACTTATTTCTAAGTTGGAATGTACTCCAAGTAAAGAACTCCATCCTAAATGTGTTGACAAATGAAGTGCATGTGAATCTCAATATACTTGGTCCATTGGTGCTCAATAGGATTGTGGGAAATTTGAATTACACTTTGGTTGACACAAAAAAATACAATAGTTTAATCCCATGTGAAGACAAACTCTATCAATAACTATCAAATTTAAAAAACCTATTGACTCATTATGATTTTTGACCTATACCTCTATAGATGAAAGTCCAAAATCCTATTGTTTCTTACATTTCAAAGTAACTAGAGAAGAACTAAGATAAAAAAAGGTAGACAAATTTAGAATGAAAGTCATTAATAGAATCTACCTGATCTAAATTAGTATATCTAACTAATTGAGTATAACTTATGGTGTAGTGTAATCCAATATGCAAATTGCCCTCTAGATATCACAAAATATTTTTAATAACTTGCTAGTGACTATCATGAGTATGTACAAACTGAGATACAAGCCCAAATGCAAAGGAAATATTAGGATGGGTATGGGTTAAGTACATGAGACTTCCAACAAACTACCTATATAATGTAAGACCACAAAGAGAGTGGTGAAGGTGGAGGTAAGAGTGACTCTAGACTAGAAAGGAGAGAGACTTGGCTGGCAATCAACCATGCCAAAATGTTGAATAAAATCATGGATGTACTTTTTTTTACTCAAATTAATCCCTAAATCTAACTAAAAATCTAAAAACCAAGTAAAATTTTGAAAGATTGAGATTTGTCATATTAAATTGCATGGAAAGATCCTATTTAAAAATCTAAATATAAGAATAAGAGTTGTCAGTAAGAAGTAGATCATCAACATACAAGACAAGTATAACAATATCCTCTCCAACATGTTTTATATATGTTGTAGAATATGAGTGGTAGCAAACAAAGCTAGTAGATAGAAAAAATGATCCATCTTTTCATACCATACCTGAGGGTCTTATTTGAGACCATAGAGAGACCTTCATAATATACAAACAAGAGAAGAATCACGAACACACCCAACAAGTTGATTCTTATAGATTTACTCCTATAAATCTCTTTTAGGAAGGCACTTTTTATGTTCATATGGTACAATGGCAAACCCTGTGATGTAATAATAAAAAGGAAAAGGTGTATAAAATCCATCTTGAAAATGGAGGGGAAAGTCTAAGATTAACTAATGCCTTCAACTTGTGATAAACCCTTTGCAACAAGATAGAACTTATACTTGTTAATGAACCCATTAGCTACATAGTTGGTTAATTATATCTAATTGCATCTAACCAAATGTATTCCCTTTGGAAGAGAGACAAGATCCTAAGTATGATTCTACATCAAATAAAAATATTCATCTATCATCACATCATCCCACTCATGTATTCCATGAGCCTATGAAAAAAATTATGGATCCCCAAAAAATTCTTGATAAAAAAGTTCAAAACCTATATAATGTGCATGATGATGTCTAGTGGGTGAAAGATCATGTATGAAAGGTGTTTCCTCATAAACTATAGTATGATCCCACTTATCCATAGTGGGAACATGATCATCATCTAGGTCTACATCCATAACCTCCTCAGTGGCCTCTTGAGTTAGCTCAACAAATGATGGATCCTCAAGATGAATTGAAGAATCATCAATTGATGAAATTAAAGAAGAATAAGAAGAAGACATGGAAGAAGATAAAGAATCATGAGAAGATAATCACTCATCAAACTTAAAGTGTTTTAAAAAGAACATCATGATTATCAAAATCCAAGTTTTGATAAGATCTCATGTCCTCATAATACTAAAAAGATCAAGGGTTTTCTCTTCTTATCCAAGGCTTTCATTTTATTCTTAGGTATAAAATCCCAAACATGGCTCCCAAAAACTCAAAAACTTGAGACATCAAGCTTAGTTTTAGAACAAACCTCGTCTAGAGTCAAATGCTCAAGTGTTATGTGTGGTAAGTGATTTTTAATGTAGTTTTCACAATTAACTAGTTATTCTTAGCATATAAGAGGTAAATATTAAGAATGCATCATGCATTTAGCCATATTCAAATTTTGGTTCTTCCTTTCTACTAAGTCATTCTATTGTAGAGTATGAGGAACAAAACAGTTAAAAGTTCCATGAGGTACCAAAAATTTATAAAACTCTTTGTTGAAGTACTCTTTCCCATTATCAGTCTAAAGTTTCTTTATGTAGTTATAATATTGATTCTCGACCGAATCCTTAAGTACATTGAAGTGTGAAAAAACTTCACTCTTGTACTTGATAAAATAAACCCAAGTACACCTTGATAAATTATTAATAAATGTAAGTACATACTTAGCTCCATTAAAAGGATAGAAAAAACCCATCAAGTCACTATGAAAAAGCTCAAGTGGTGAAGAATATTTCTTGGACATACCCTTAGGAAACATATCTTGGTGTTGTTTTCCTAATTCATAGCCAAGGCAAACTCCATCAAGATAAGAAACTCTAGCAATACCATCAACAATACCATAAGATTCAACTCCTTCAAATATCTATAATTAAGATGTCCAAATCTTTCATGTCAAAGCTTATTTTCATAATCATCATGAGACACCAAGCATGTCCCCATATAATAAGTATCATCAAAACCCTCAAAGTGATAGAGTCAATAATTATGATCAACAACACCTTTTGCAACAAGTGAATGAGGTTTGAATTTTATCCCCGTATAGTATAAAAGTCACTATCTTGCCCTGACCAAAATGACAAATTTGATAAATATAAATTAGATTTGTAGTGATGTCAGGAACTTATAGTGCATCATTGATGTGGCCACTAGTAAGTTATACATCACCTTTTCCCTTAATATAAATAAATGAAGAATATCCAACCTTTATTTTGGAAGTATAACTCAAACTAAAAGATACAAAAGATTCCTTAGAAGAATTCCTGTGGTGAGAAGCACTAGAATCTATAACCTAGATGTTTGTAATAGGTGACTGAAATTTCCCAACAACATTAAGTGATCTACCATGCTTATTGGAAGAATGTGGGGTGGAGATATAAATCTTGTGTTTTCTGATTGCATCCTCTAAGGATTGTATCCTCTTACAACACTTAGTTTATATATGAACAGTCCCCCCACAAAATGAACATGAAAGTCTATATTTATTCTTGGATTTATAAGACTCCTTGGGTTTAGAGTTATTGTATTTGGGTTTAGTGGCACATTAAGCTGGATAAGGAGTATTTTTGGGTTTGCTTTTCAATTTTCCCTTAACCTTAGGATTAAATTCTACTAATTCCTTTTGAGAGGTGGAACACTCAAGGTTAGATAATTTGGATTCTTACCTAGTAAATATTTCACAAAAAAACTCTAAATCCAAAGTTTTGAATGTGGCACCCAAGGCATCCATGTTAGAAAAAAAGGTAGAAGCAAATATTTTGAATGTAGTTTTCAACTTGGACAGAATTAGGTAAACACATTATTCATCTTCCTTATCTCTTTCACTCCCCTTCAATTGTGTCAAAAAGTGATTGAACTTAGTAAGATAGTCTAAAATGGATGGAAAATCATTAGTATAGAGATAAGTGATATCTACTTCAAGATGAATGGATCTCATGTGGTCCACCTTACCAAATAAACCCTTCAAATTTCCCCATATTTTGAAAGGAAATGTTTCCAAATGAAATAAAATACTATCACTTACATAATTTCCTATGGAACCCATACACTCATCAACTTTTTATTGGTGCTAAAATTTCTCATGTTTTCTATTGGAAAATGGTTGTACTTCAGTCACTAAAGCCTGTAATACTTTGAATTTAATGATTGTTTCCATTTTTGGTCTCCATGTGTGGTAATTATATGTTGTTAATGAATCATACTAATCTAACATAGAATAATAATCCATTCTAAAAAAATAACCAAAGATCAAGAGAATGCAAACAAGGGTGCTCAAATCAGCATTGAGACAACCCCCTAGAAAATATTATTTTGTTATCCTCCTTCAAATTTTGGCACTTTATAATTGAGTCTATTTTATAAGATAAATGACACCCATAGATCAGGCATTAAAAACATACACTTTTGAAAAAAATGACACTCAATTTCAAGTTACCAATTAGAATTTATAGTGATTACAAGTCCCATTATAAATGGGCCAAATAAAAAATGAACAAAATTTAAGTGCTTGGAAAAATTTTAATTCTTGAAGAGATAAATAAATGGCCTTGGGATTTAATCCCCCACTAGTAGGAAAAAAATTAAGCCCCCCCCACATGACCATATCATTTGACCAAGGGGTTAATCTATTTGATTGCTTCCCCTCCCTTATCAAATCGAGGTGAGTGATGTCACGACAAATAAGGAGAGGGAAAAGTTATGAATAGTGATTCTCTCCATTGTCTAAAATTTGACACTTTCCTAGTTGTCGATATGTTGTGCACAAGATATTTGTAAGATTTGTAAAAAATGGAGAGGGCCAAAGATATAAGATGATACAAAAAACATAACCCACTAGCCACCTATATCAAGACACTCATGGTGCAAAGGGAATAAAACCCTTATTCCTTCTTAGACCATCACTTGTAACAAATAAATAAATGCAAAGGTTATTCTTCCTCTTACACCAAAGAAACCCTTCCATGAAATAAAGAGAAAAAAATGTAGAGGTCTTCTTCCCAGCCATCATAACAAAAAAGTTATATATATGAAAAAACAAAACCTTGTAGCAAACTCACAAATGGATGGATAAAACACCTACCACTCTAATACCATGAAAGGAATGTAAAAAAATCATTCCAAACCATATAGATATCAAGTGTTAATAATAGAACATCACATAAAGAATTTGAATAACTTAGACTTATAGATTAAAATGCGAAATAAAAATAAAAATATCATATATTATATCTCCAAAAATATTTTTTATTACAATGAGGGTGCTTTGCATAAATAGAAAAGGAAGATAAATCATAGTTGTAGGATCATATAAGATAACCTAGGGATAGGAAACCACTATACCTAAATATTTAATATCCACACCTAAGTGGGTGAAAATTTTTGAATAATGTTTAACTACATAAAGTGCCTAGGGAACATGAGTTGGGAACATGAACAATGGTAAATAACCTAATCTAAGAGCAACACCATTTTATTAAAACCTTGAATGCTGATTTTAATAATGTGGGCAAATTTAAAAATTCATGGTTTTATTATTTATTGAAATACAATGAAAACTTTCATACTCAAAACAATGAATCATACATTTCCTCTAAATCCACCAAAATACTAGAACAACAATGAAATCAAGTTTAGAATATTCCAAACTAGTAGGCACCTTAAATTGGAACCATGAATAATGACCAAATGGATTACCTGATATGTTATGACCCAATAATAACATACCTTGGGAATACCCTAATAGGTCTCCTTTCAAGATAGGTTGGATGGGAAACCACCCTAAAATCTTAGAGTTTTTGAGCCATGTTAAATGACCTATCAACCATACTTACATTGGATAATTTTTTTATGATGAATATCTTCAAGAATATGTGGTGTCATATGTTGATTTTCTATATTTTCATTTTAAATAAATGTTCCATCATAACCTTGGTCATCATGCTTAGTTTTTTGAATGTGAACCTTCTCCTCTCAGTGATTATATCCCACTAGATGAACTATATTATTTACCCACCACTCTTTATATGTTTACTTAATGAAGAGAGAAGTGATTTCAACTATTTACAAGAGAAGGTCCAAAAGTTGTATTACTTATCACATAATTAACACTACAAGAATATAAGTATTGTAGATAAATTTTAACATATTTTCCTAAATTATTTTATTTGGATTAGTTTGACATGGATTTTAATGATACATCCATCATGGTTCATAATCTAGTAGTCAATCCATATGTTAAACTTATTAGGTAAATATTTGAAAGATGTATCCTAAAGTTAGTTTATTGAATAAATATGAGATCCAATGTCTATTGAATGTGAGGTTCATCTTAATCATGTTTTATTCACTTTGGATGTCCAACATAATACTATAGACACTATTTATGAATTATATAACACCTCGGTATTATACATTTGGAAAAAATAAACCTTGGTTAGTCATCTCAATTCTATACTTTTTCCATTGCTAAAGGATCACATCTTTTATCTCTTTGTGTTCATTTCTTATCTATTAGTCTGAACAATGTAATTCTAATGATCCAATCCTTATATCTTTCATAGAATGTTATAAACCTACTTATTTTCCATCTCTACAAGTTCTAGACCTACACCTACTTTTATTCTTCCCAAACACTTGTGTCCAAATTATATGCCTACATCAATGCAAGTGTTCTGACCTAATGCAAAAGTCAAATGCCCTAAATTCATTCAATTTGAAAATGTAATGTATACCTATGGTTAGATTAAGTGATTTTATGTGAGATATTCTCCAACAAGATTGGTATAAATACATGATCAATCCTCATTCATTCCTCACCTAGGAAAAAGACCTAATAAAGACCTAAAAATATCACATCTTGTCACAAGTTGATGATAAAAAAGCATTCAAGAAATTAAAGCTTCCCTAGAAACTCATATTTCCATATCGGTCATATGTACATGACATATATAAATTCTAAATGACTGAAGGAGTATGCTTTGAGTTCATTTTATAAGTTACAAGCTATGTAAATATTGTACTTGCTTTCCAAATATTGTACCCTTGTGCACGCACAAGACAATACATTAAGGGAGATCTACATTAGTTTAATTCCCTTTTCATATTAGTGGATATGTAGGTAACACCCATTGATAGAGGGGTCTTTGTGTTTATCTTGACACTATTATCCCACTAACCCATTTTTTCAAACCACTATGAAGATGAAAAAATAGGGTTTTTCTACTTGATAAGTAGTGACAACCCATGATCCAGATATGAACACACTAGAATGAAGGAAACATAGAACCCAAAATATTCAAAGTGGTTACATCCAATTTTAGTGGGTATTATGTACTAGACATTTACATTTGAGTTAGATAGTAGCATTGATGTAATTATTTGAGGTTGACACAAGTGTTCACATCTATAAAGAACATTTTTCTAAATTTTGATAACTGATCCAAAATTAAATTCTAGTCTATTTTTATCATGTTCCATATCAAATTTGTATTATCATCAGAACCAGTTAAGTATCTTATTTTCATTGCCATTATAATATCTATCATAATTGTATTTTTGATTTTTAGCATATCTTATCATAATAAATTTAGTATATGTTTTATCTAAGTTTTGTAATTAATTAGCCTCGTATAGATCTATTTATCACCTTTGTGCTTATTCATTTCTATATTCTTAACCCTAACCCCTTAGGATCCTTATCCAAACTTAGGGTTAAACATTTGGTGAACCATACCTAAGTGAAAGTAAAAAAATTATAATCTAGGGTTTCTAACTTCCTAGGGTTTCATTTTTATATGATTTAGTTTTAGATTTGAAACTTTACCTTAGGGTTTTACCCTCCTCTTATTGCCAATATTCATGTTGAAATGCTTGCATGTTTATTCTTCCTTGCTTGGTGACTTTTTTCCTCCAAACAACTCTATTTAGAAATTACTCAAATTTATTTTTGACTCTAGTTAGTATACTCAAAAACATCTTTTTATTTGCCAAAATATTGTAAATAATTTTTCAAAATTTGTAGTTTATTATTTTTAATACATTTAGACCTATAGGCCATATATTGTACTTTTGTTTCCCTATTTTTTGGGTTCATCTCATTTTTAGTTTTTATATAAAAACCTATGATTATATTTTGAAAAAACTTGGCCAATATTCTAATATTTCTATATTCTTATTGTATCATGTTGGAATGCTAGCATTTGTACATCTCTTATTTCTTATTCTCATGTCAGTTTATAGAACATTTATAATGTCTAAAAAGGAGCTTATTCTTCCTCCTAATCCTAAGGAGAGTGATAACTACCATCCCTCTAACCAAGTCAATGATATCACTACTTCAAGAGGTAAGGTATATGATACATGTATGCATGTTCAATATAAAGAACCTAGGGTTTGTGCTTGTGAATCCCTAAAATATAAAATCACCCTTATGCATAAGTTAATAGAAGAGTTACAAAATCAAAGTCAATACTTCAGTGCCAATATCACATTATTGAAAAATCATATTCCATGTCCCCAAAATCTATAACATGTTAGTTTTAATTATGTGTTTGCATCTTCATCTACTAATGTTATATCCAAAAAGGTTTCTTATCCAAATGAAAAGATAAAACATAATACATCCAAAATAATTGAATCCAAAATTGAAAAATAAACTACTAAGAGTCCAATATAAATCTTAAGATAAATGATTTGAGATATGTTAAGGTGTGGAGCTAAAAGCTTCAACTGTTTGTAGACACAAGGAAGGATGCTGAAGAACCAGAGCCACCGGCATCGGCAGTATGACCGATGTCGGTCAGATGCAGTGGAGAAGGAGACTGGCGATGGTAGGGAGTCGGCCAACGTCGGCAGCACCAGACAAGCAGGGACCGGCGTCAGTCACCTGAGCGGTCCAGAACTGTTCGTTGCACGAACAGTTAGTTAGTTGAACTGAGTGTTTACATGCTAAGGGGCTAATTTAAGTTGCGAGCTGTGTATCTAATTTTAGTAGTTAGAGTTCTATTTTTGTAAGCATGGGATCCTATTTAAAGACCCATAAGGCATGTATTGTAATTATTCTAAGGCAATTAAAATCATTGAAGCAAGCACGGTCAAGGAGATCTACAGGTGTAAGGTTAAGGAGATCAGCTGAAGCATTCAAGGAGGGATAGCAACTCAGGCTTTAGAGTTGTTGTGTTGAGCAAGAGAGAGAGGGAAGAAGGTCTTGAGGTGTGGCAAGCCTTTGAGGTGGAGGAAGAAGTGGCATCTTCCTTATTGTATTTTCTTCTAGTAGTATTTAATACAAGAGTGTGTATTGTCTCTCAAATTCTTTGTTGTCTCAAGTTTCTAGCTAATTTATCATTCTGGTATAATTCTGTGTTTAATTGCATATAAGAAAGTAATCAATTATGCTCTAATTGGTAGAGCTACAGATCCCCTGACAAGTGGTATCAGAGCTACGGTTTGCAGGAAGCAGGGTATTGTTTTTTGATTACAGGTCATTCACAGGGTTTTCTGATTGAGTGGGAGTTCAACAATGGCAGAAGAAAGTAGACTACGAATGGAGAAGTTTAACGGCAAGAATTATCAACATTAGAGGATGCAGATTGAGGACTATCTATATCAGAAGGATTTGTACTTATCATTGGGTGGGGTTGCATGCAAGCCCATAGATATGAAGGATGAAGAATGGAACATTCTTGATCGGAATGCTCTCAGTTTCATAAGGTTGAGCCTTGCATCATCTGTGATTTCCAACTTATCACAGTGCAAGACAACGGAAGAGTTGATAAAGTCCTTGGCAAATTTATACGAAAAGCCCTCGGCTTCTAATA
Organism: Torreya grandis; assembly: GCA_037957365.1. Classification (NCBI taxonomy): domain Eukaryota; kingdom Viridiplantae; phylum Streptophyta; class Pinopsida; order Cupressales; family Taxaceae; genus Torreya; species Torreya grandis. Next base: position 1,620,111 of record JARHVA010000774.1, on the reverse strand, counting down.
AGGTATATCTTATGAAGCAGCTATTTACTTTGCAAATGCAGGAAGGTGGATCGGTACATACTCATCTCAGTGATTTCCATGGTTTGGTAAACCAACTAGCTTCAGTCAATATTTTTTTTGATGATGAGGTAAAGGCTCTCTTGATTTTATGTTCTTTGCCTGAAAGTTGGGACGGTTTAGTTATGGCAGTAAGTAATTCTGCATCTGCTTCTAAAATCTTAAAAGTTGATGATGTTGTGAGTGTGATCTTGAATGAAGAAATACGCAGGAGAAGCATAGGTGAATCATCAGGGAATGTTCTAAGTGCAAAAAGTAGGGAAAGGCAAAGGGAGAAGGTTGAGCAAGGGAAATCAAGGTCAGGAAGGAGATTCGAGTCCAAAGGTATTACCTGCTGGTTTTGTGGAAAGAAAGGACATACAAAGAAGGAGTGTTGGTTGAGAGATAAAGAGAATCAACATGCAGGTATTGAAGAAGCAAAGGATGCAAATATTGTGATGTAGGATGCTCTCATACTTTCTTCGGATAGTCAGGTAGGATCATGGATTTTAGATTCTGGTTCATCTTTCCATGCATCCCCAAACAGAGATTTGTTCTATGAGTATGAACAGGGAGACTTTGGAGTTCTTTATTTAGGGGATGGTACGCCTTGTTAGATAGTTGGCAAAGGGAAAGTGCAGCTGAGATTGTAGATTGACAACACGTGGGTGTTGAAAGAGGTCATGCATGTTCCAATTCTGAAGCAGAGTCTGATTTATGTAGGAAGGTTGGGAGATGAGGGATGCACAATAACCCTCACAGTGGATTCTTGGAAGGTTACCAAGGGAGCACTTATTCTAGCAAGAGGTAAGAAAGTAGATACTCTTTATTTGTCTACTTTTATTACTGATTCTACTTCTGGTGTAGATTCGAAGATGTGGCCTAATAGGCTTGGTCACAAGAATAAGAAGGGAATGGAAGTTCTTGATTCAAAAGGTATGTGTTCAAATTTGGAAAGCACAGATACAGTTCATTGCAGAAAGAGGAAATTTGATGCTTTTGATAGGAACAAAGAAGCCTTGGTGTTTATGGAGGAGATGAAGGACAGAGATTAGTCACAGGGGCTGAATAAATCTGAGCAGGGCAGCATGGACAGAGGTATGATCCAAGAAGAGCTCATAGATGAAAATATCATCACTTACAGGAACACACAGACACTGATGTCGGTAGCTTGGCACCAACGTCAGTCATCCAGGTACCGACATCGGTCATGTGTAGACCAGCAGGGTTGGTAGGTTGGACTGGAGAAGTCCGACGTTGGTCATAAGGACCGACGTCGGCAGGAGGGATGCCGGCGTCGGCCAGGGAAATGACATCGGCAGTCAGGGTCAGTGCAGAGAACCGACATCGGTCGGAAGCAGACTGGGAGATGGCCTAGATCGATCACTGGAATGGATGTTGGGTGGATCTATAAGTTTTAAACACCCATGTGGAGGTCAGGAAAGGTATGTGAATCTCATATTCATTGTTCACCTTCTTTATATTGCTTACTGATAGTCATGAACTAGGAAGATGGAAGAAGCAATGCAGGTAGAATCCAGAAATAGTGGGAGCTTGGCATGGATGAGGAGTGTGAGTCCTTGGAGAACCAAATAGGTATTTTTTGGTAGTGTTGTCAGCTGGAAGGAAGCACTGGATAGAGGGATGGATTCATGTTTTAGAGAAGAGAGTGGATGGACACATGAGACAGAAGGCTATAGTATATGGTCTTGATATGCTGCAGAACAATGGAGGTTTGACCATTGTATCTTATCTTTACCAGGTTGGATAATATTAGCTACATTATCCTATTACTGTATTGTGTTACTTGTTGCAGGGTTTCATATACAGGGATTTTTCTGAGCTAAGGGTAGAGTTGGTTCAGAAGTATGTCATGGAGAATTTGGGAGCAGCAAAATTCTTGTGGCATAAGATACAGGTATTGCATCACATGTTTACGTGGTGGTTGGTCTTCAAGAGTGACATTGAAGAGGGATACAAAGCCTAAGGAACAAAATAGATGGTGTATAGGTACAGGTACAAGTTGCAGCTATTTATCTCCAAGTGGGAGATTATTAAGGTGTGGAGCTAAAAGCTTCAACTGTTTGTAGACATAAGGAAGGATGCTGAAGAACCAGAGCCACCAGCATCGGTAGTATGATCGCCGTCGGTCAGATGCAGTGGAGAAGGAGACCGATGACGGTAGGGAGTCGGCCGACGTTGGTAGCACCAGACAAGCAGGGACTGGCATCAGTCGCCTGTGCGGTCCAGAACTGTTCGTGCAACGAATAGTTAGTTAGTTGAACTGAGTGTTTGCATGCTAAGGGGCTAATTTAAGTTACGGGCTGTGTATCTAATTTTAGTAGTTAGATTTCTATTTTTGTAAGCATGGGATCCTATTTAAAGACCCATAAGGCATGTATTGTAATTATTCTAAGGCAAGTAAAAGCATTGAAGCAAGCAAGGTCAAGGAGATCTACAGGTGTAAGGTTAAGGAGATCAGCTGAAGCATTCAAGGAGGGATAACAACTCAGGCTTTAGAGTTGTTGTGTTGAGCAAGAGAGAGAGGGAAGAAGGTCTTGAGGTGTGGCAAGCCTTTGAGGTGGAGGAAGAAGTGGCATCTTCCTTATTGTATTTTCTTCTAGTATTATTTAATACAAGAGTGTGTATTGTCTCTCAAATTCTTTGTTGTCTCAAGTTTATAGCTACTTTATCATTCTGGTATAATTCCGTGTTTAATTGCATATAAGAAAGTAATCAATTGTGCTCTAATTGGTAGAGCTACAGATCCCCTAACAAGATAAAGTGATCAAATTACCTCCCCTATATCCTAAAAGGAGATCCAAATACTATTATGTATATCATAGAATGCATGGTCATCATACTTTTTTTTTTTGCACTAATTAAACCAATACAAAGTCACAAAGGTAGTTGTGATCATATCATTGATACATCAACCAAGAAAACCACTCACAATATGAGTACCTTTCTTAAAATGCAAGTGCAAAAAGAATAAATATAGGTACCAAAGAACAATTCAAAGCCAAAACAATTACAAATGCCAAATATAGATCAAAAAAAGATTAAAAAGGCCAAGATAGAGAAATACATGCCTAAAAATCAAAGGATTAAAATATGATTTACAAGGATCCAAACATAATATTTATTCCATATATAGAGGAACAAATAGTTAAGTGCAAAAATACATAGTCTATGATTTCATCCTCAAATAAATAATTCAAGGCATACATTACATCTTTTCCTAGTGTGAAAGTAAATACTCATGAATTTTATTTATCTAATAATGAGATATAAATTTTTATATAATGATGAACATACTCAAGTAAAACAAACTTTTAAGAATGAAACTCCCATCTATGGTGTAGTTAGTTATTCATATACAAATGATCAAATAGTCATATCACATGTTCAAGAACAAGTTAAGAAGTTACATATTTCCTATACTACTAACATAGAAGATTGGTATGATCCTAATACTAAATAAGATTAGTATGATCTTGATAATACTAATTATGCAGCATATGAATATGACATACATGATATAGGGCCTCCACAAAGGCATCTCATTGATTATATCCTTGGGTTATAGTGTAATTTTTCCTATCCCATAGCACCTTTCCAAAAAATATGAAAAAAATTAAAAAATTAAAAATTTCAAAAAACATTTCCACATTTACATGTTCTATTAACTCCTTGGCATATATGTTGTTAGTTTCATGTTAGTGGAGAGCATATCATTTATTTATATATACACATGTGTTTCATGTATCTTTTGAGTGTGATACAGGTATACATAAATACATGATCTATGCACTTTTATATGTTGGGCCTTCCCTATAATCATCTCATTTGGACATTGGGGGAATCTGCTTCTTTGATTATAATAGATATAGGTTATATCATTTTGTGTTCATTTTACATTATCATGTTTGAGCTTATGTACTCAGACATGCCTTTATCCATGCTTATATATTTTGTAGTGTACTTGATATACTATGTACTTAACTTTTTTTTTCTAACACATATGATCCATAGACTATTATTTTATGTTTATGTTGGTTTATTATGCTTTCATTCATGCACTTTCTTGAGTGTCTTGCCTTGCTATTGTCTTGATTTTTTTAAAATTTGAATGTCTTCCATTATTTGTTGCCACTTTTCCTTTGCCTCTTTGACATTTGAATATGTCATTACTTGTTTTATGGATGATTGAATATGTCATTCTTTCTTTTATGGAAATTTTACTAAGGCATGTCCCTTTGATTGTGCGGTAATTAAACATGCCCCTTGTTTGAGATCTCCTTGGACCATTATCTTTTGACTTGCTTTTGAGTGATCTTGTGTGTGTGCTTGGTTGTGTTTTGATCTTGTACTATTACTCTCTAGACATTTTAATGATATATATCATATATCTTAGGCCTTGATCTGATCACATTCTATGAACTTCCATGATATATCTAGCTAGACATGCTCCTTATATATTATAAATGGTACATTTATAGTTTACATGGTTATCTTATCATTTTAAGGTAAGGTAAATACTATTTGCTAATTTACCTTACCTCAAAAGGGGGCATATTAGTGGGGGCATGCCATAAAGGCATGAATTCTAAATTTATTCACATATTAAGATTATAGTGGGGGTATGTTTTGAAAACATGTTCTTCTCATTTGTCATAGTTTTAGATTTAGTGGGGTCATGTTTTGGAAACATGTTCTCTACACTTATTCAATATTCAGCATACCTAGATTATAGTGGGGACATGTTTTGGAAATATGTCCTCTACATTGGCACTTATATCAGTTTTCATATTTCTTCATATGTAGTGGGGGTATGTTATGATAAGCATGTCCTCAAAACTTGTTCAAATTCCAAATTGGCCAAATTCACAGTTATATGATATAGATACATAGTTTTGGTATAATTATATACATTGGTACCATTGTTATACACAGGTTCAGCATTTTCAGTAGGTTCATATTTTAAGCAATGTGCACCTAATATTTCAATAGTTTCATATTTTAAACATTTCTTTGGACTATCATCACCCACCAGGATGGACTTTTACAAACTGTATTGAACCAATCTATTGCACTAGTTAGTTCACTTTTAGTATGGTTGAGGTGATTAAATAACTCAATCTTGCTAATTTTATAGGTTAGACTTGATTACATCATCCATCCTCACCAAATTTATAGAGTGACTTAACTTGGTTCACATGCTTACCAGGTTATAGGTATGCTTGGGTGTATGGTTGAGCTAATCTCAACTATTAGGTGGAAACTCATATTTTATCCAAGGTTGGGGGCATCTATCCTCCAATTTTCCTTTATACCTTTATATATATGTACCCCTTAAGGTTTTACATTTGTCCTCATATTAGCTTTATGTTTATAATGCTACATATTTTCAAATCAAATTACCAAAAGGCAAGGTGGTAGCACCGATACATAAATGTACTCCTAAACTTTGTTCTTTCTATTTTATTCATTTCAAATGCTTTAAATTTCATATTACACAAACAAATTAAATATTATAACATGATCTTTGTTATAGGTCAATCACCATCAAAATAGTCAAAATGGGCTCATGCAAAGGCAAGGTGTGATATACACACCTAGGTACGCATTTTTTCTCTTTTAAACCAATAGTTTCATTTCTATATTAAAGGGGGGAAAAGTATAAATTATTTATGAATTATATATCACCTCAATCTTATACAATTTTAAATTATAGACCTTGGTTGTTTTTCTTAGTTCTTAACCTTTTTCATTGATGAAAATCTCTCATCTATTATCTATTTATGCTAATTGCTTATCTCTTAGTCTAACCAATGTCATTATAATGACCCATGCCTTGTATCTTACCCATAATTTTTTCAACCTACTTATCTTCAATATCTAAAAATTATGGACCTACACCTACTTTTCTACTTCATAAACACTTGTATCCCAGTCAGGTGCCTATGTCAGTGTAAGTAATCTGACTCGACATAAGTGTCTAGTGCCCTAAAGTCATTTAGTTTTCAAATGTAAAATATACCTATGGTCATCCTAATTTTTTTTATGTGAGATATTCTCCAAATTATTTTTAAAAATATAATATCAATCCTTATTCATTCCTCACCTATAAAAAGACTTATCAATCTCACACCTTCTCACAAGTTAATAATCAAAAGCATTCAAGTGAGCAAAGCTTCCATATTATCTCTTATTTCCATATTAGTCATAAGGACATCACATATAGAGGTATAAAGTAATGAAGGATCATGCCATGATTTATATTTTCCAAGTTATAATAAATGTAACTATTATACTTATTTTCCATTTATTTCACCCTTGTGCACACATAATTCAACACATTAGGGAAAAACTACATCATTCTGAGGCCCTATTCAAAGTATTATCTATGTAGTAAATATCCATTTATAGAGGGGTATTTTGGGTTAGCTTGACGCTATAAACCCACTAACCCGTTATTACCAGAATAATTATGAAGATGAATAAATAAGGTTTTGATATTTGATAAGGAGTGTCAACCTATTGTCTATATTTGAGCACACCAGAGCAAAGGAGACATATAATCCATAATATTATAGGTGGTTACATCCAATTTCAGTATTTATTACATACTAGACACCTAAATCTAAGTTAGATGGTAACATCAATCCAACCATCCTAGGTCGACACAAGTGTCTGCAACTATAGAGGACACTTTTCCATAATTTGATGACTAATCCAGAATCTAGATCTATTATATTTATAACCTATTGCATATCATATTTTTATTATCATAAAAATGATATAATTATCTTGCTTTCATTATCATTACAATATCTAGCATAGTTGTATTTCCATATTTATCATATCTCAGCATAATAAATTTAATATATGTTTTATCTAAATTTTATAATTAATTGGCCTGATATAGATCGATTTATCACCCTTGTGCTTATTCATTTATATATTATTAACCCTAAACCTTTATGATTTTTATCCAAACTTAGGGTTAAATATGTAATAACTGTAAAATGAGATGGGCACCTACACATTTGCAAGTAATTTGGATATTCAAACAAGGCTTGTCCTAAGGATGAATTTCCTCTACCCAATATTGATATGATTTTTTATTTATCCATTTGGTATTATATTCTTTCCTTCATGGATGGATTCACCAAATATAACAAAATTAATATAAATCTTGTCGATCATATAATATTGCTTTCACTGCTCTATGGGGCACATTTTGTTACATTGTCTTTCTTTTTAGACTTTAAAATGTTGATGATATTTATCAAATGTATATCACAAACATATTTAATTATTAAATTCATGATATAATTGATGATTATGTTTATGATATTTTTTTAAATCAAATAAGTATAAATACTAGGTTAAAGATTTGTGAATAATATTTGAAAATTTATGAAAATACATCTGATCAAATACTAAGAAGTGTATATTCAATATCACATGTATAAATTTGTTGTGTTTTAATGACTCCAAAAATGGTATATATTTTTATCCTAATAAATTAAAATATATTTTTTACATACCTCCACCTACATGATTGAAACAACTATAAATTCTTCAGGTAAAATTCAGGCAATTCAATAGTTTATTGCTTAGTTAATAAACAAAACCCAACCTTTTAATATATTATTATGCAAAGGCTCAAAGTTTTAATGGGATGAACATTTTCAAATGGAATTTTATGAAATTAAATAATATATATATCCAATCTAATCCTCATAATGCCACTTATCCCTAATAGACCATTATTATTATACATGTATGCTATTGAGCATGCTTTAAGTAACTTATAGCATGACATAATGATGAACATGAATAAAAAGAAATGTATAACATCACATTGTTCCATTATGAAAATAAATACAAATAAATGGAAAAATTATGCTTAGTTATTGTGTTTGATATAAAAAAACATATACATTACATGATTAATATTGAGATTCACATTATCGTAAAGATTAAACCTTTGAAGTACATTATGTCTAAGATTTACCTATCTATATGAATATATAATTGGGTCATGTTACTCATGGATTTTTATCTTATTTTTATATTATATATATATATATATATATATATATATATATATATAAAGGGAGATTTATTACAAATTATCTTGCCTTAACTCCTTTATTGGACAACACTCCTTTGAATGACACTTTTTGAGAAGCATTTACTATGTGTACCAATGTGAATAATACATGGACCATGTACTTTATAGGTCCAAATTTGATTTATATGTTGTTTCCAATATTACATTAGTGACACCCTAGGGTTAGACTATGTCATTTTCATAAGTTTGAGCTTTCAATGTGTGAATAATATAACATACTACAAGCCTTTGATTATAGGTTTACATGCCATTCATGTTTTACAGATAAAATCCAAAAAAATATAAAAAGACTCTTAAGTTTTCATTAATAAAGTCACAAGTTTTTACCAAACTAAATAAGATAAATTAATTTCACATCAAGATCTAATTCATAGTTTGATTATTTGCTTTGATGAATTTGAGATTGGAAACATTAATAGAATAAATAATCATCATGTTGATGTTATGGATACTTTATCTCCATTTTAACTTATTGACATTATACATGATCATTCTATACTTCGTATTAAGAGGTTAAAAAAATGATTATTTCATTACTGGTATTAGATGGGCTAGTTGTATTTTCCATTGATAGTGACATTGATTTTCTAGAGTAGCATGCTAATATTTACAACCTTTTGTCAAATGTGTTTTTTCCTAAAAATATTATAAAAAATGAAAAACTTAAATTAAGAAGAGATAATATTAGATATATTATTATTGGTGGGGATCTTTTTATTCCTTTTATAGTCATATAATTCGATTCCTTGGGCATGAATAAGATAAATTTTCCTTATAAGAGGTTCATGATAGAGAGTGTGGTGGGCATTTTAGTTAAAAATAAATGTCATATAAGTTATTATAAATTAATTACTATCAGCCTTACATTTAATATGATTTTCAAGAATATGTAAAAGTGGGTGAGTAATGATAATGACATATTAATTTAATAATGCAACATCACAAGAGTTACAACCCATTGTATCTCCTTGGCCATTTTATCTTTGGGGTTTCAATCTAGTTGGAAATGTATATGCATCATCATCAAAAGGACACAAGCTTATCATTACAACTATTGAGTATTTTACCAAATGGGTCGAGGCCATTCTTGTAGAGTCTACCATGAGTGACGACATTTATTTATTTCTAATGACAAATATTATATTTAGATTTGATATCCCATCTATAATTATTATGGACACTTATTCATATTTTAAGAATAATATAGTAAATAATTTTTGTGCTAAGTTTAAGATTTGGCATACATTTTTAACTCCTTATTACCCCTAGGGAGTGATCAAGTTGAGGCTAAGAACAAGATAGTTGTGAACATCTTGAGTAATAATATTACAACACGTCACAAATATTCCCATTATTAGATTCTCTATGCATTATGATCTTATTGTACGAGTGTTAGGACAAATACAGGTGAAATCCCTTATTCTCTTGTATATGGTGGGAAATCATTTATTCCCCTCGACATTATATTTCTTAACTATGTGTATCCATATAAGGTATTATCAATGATGAGAAATATAGAGAAAACTAATTACATCAATTGTAAATTATCAATGAAGCACACATACACAATCTTGAACACTTAAGGATTTATCATAATCTCCTAAATTAAAATTAAAACAAAAATACTATAATAGGAGAATTACATATTGGTGTTATGGTACTAAAATAAAATCAAAGGAATAAAAGTTTTGATAAATAACATAAAGGATTTTTATTTTTAAATGGCTAGGTCCCTTCATTATTACATAGAAACTTGGTTCACATGCATATCTCCTAGCTACACTATAATGAAAACCCTTGAATAATTTGATGAATATTGTGCACTTATGTTATTTCTATACATGAGCTTTGAATCTACATTTGAGGTCATCATACCCACATTATCCTCATATATTATTCATTTATTATATCTTACACTGACAATACATCATTTCCATGTTGCATTAGGTACTTTTATCTTATTGGGCCATCATGCCAATATGCATTCTACATAAGCCTTATTGATACATATATTATATATATGGAGCCTATCACACCCATGTTTCTAGTGATTCTACATTGCATATATATTAAGACATGAAATTATCATACATTCATCTATTTCACATGATGGTATCTACATCTATTTGACGTATCTTGCTATATTAAAGATTTTATTTTGTATTTGGGGCATACCATTTATCCATGTATTTATACTATATAGTTTTTCATGGACACATCATTTTTCCATAAATCCTAATACTCATATAGTGCGGCATGTTCTTATCCACCCCCCAACTCGCCCCCCCCAACACACATCAATTCATCCTCATAGAAGGATGCATACACATATTGATCTTTACATGATTTAATCTATTTTATGTGGTTATACTTCAACATGTTATTATTCTATCTTGAAATTTATCTTTAAAATATGATATTATAAAATGATTAAATATGGTTTATATAAATTTTCCAAGGTTTTTTCATGATGATATTTTATAATGGTTATGTACATGTTCTTGTACAATTTTTTAAGGATTTTCAAATCTTGAATATATAGTGTCATGACACCCAATGCTTTTAACTCATACTTTTGTGATGAGTGATTTTAGGAGTATAATTTAGGGTAAGTACATAAAGTTGGGAGACAAAAAGTGGCCTACCTGTGGACATGATTTTTTTGAAATTTTAGAAATTAGAAATTTGAAATTCTATAGATAATTTAAGATATATACACTCCAAACTTGAAGATGGTGTAAAGACATGAAATGTAGCATTTCGAGTCTAGTTTCCAAAACACTAAATGTTTTTTAAAAAAATTATTTATAACTAGGTCAAATATCTAAAATTTGAAGAGGAACTCTAGTTTTTTCAAAAAACATAGTTGATAGATAGTTGTGACGCACACCATTTTTTGAAAAATGTTTAATAATATTTGAAACCCTTTGGGGAAAATTTATATAAAAGATTTTAGCACATCACCTATATTTTTTTTAGGCCTAACTACCTCAAAAAAATGAAAATAATTTTTTTTTGAATGTATGTAGAATTAAGCAGACTACATCAACATATAATTTTTTTTAACTTAAATCAATGAAACATAAATTACATGAACATGTATAGGCATGCATGTTTGCAATGTGTAGTGGCCTAAAAAAGGAATAGTTATAAATAAATATAGTTTGAAACCTTAAATTAGTCCAAAAAATATAAGAATTATATTTTTGGAAAGAGGAGCATTCTCATCATAATGGTATCAAGCTTTTGAATTTTCACATTGAATTTCTTAGTGTATTTGGCAATCAAAGTTAAAATTTGTTGTTTATTTTCATAAATTTTAATAATCAATTGTACATTGATATACCAAGCCTTTGACTCGAGAATCCAAGCCATTCCTAAGCTAAAAGGTGAAAAAAATTATTTCAAATTTAAATACCATGATCTCATTAATAATGTGATCACGTTATATATTCTAAACATCTTAAACTTGAATATGAGCCATTAGCCCTAGTAGTCTTAAGATTGTTGTCTAATATGACATATGCTATCAAATTCCTAATTGGCATTATATTGAAGGAATTCCTTTCATGTGAACCAATTAATCTTAATTGTAAAGATTATACTAAAGAAAATACTCAATGGGTTAAATATGATGTGCAATTAAGGAAAAACATTCACAATGGATAAATTAGATGGACACAATTCATTACATGGGGTGAAAAATGCCTCAATTGTTATTCTAGGTGGAAGAAATTAATTACATATGACTTAGTTGTCCTCAATTATGTATAGTATTGAAAAAAATATAAATTGATAAAATGGTGTAATTAAAGCCCCACATGACATTAGATGAATATAATTCCTTGCTTGGGGATTGAGTGGCCCCAATTTCATATCATATTGAACCTAAATACTCAATTGGTTCAATATGGTGTGCAATCAGGGCTAATGGAACCCAACTAGAACATTATATGGAAAAAAATATTTTCATGGGCCTTAGTTGACCCTAATTATGTATATAAGATAAAACCAAATGCATGATTAGCTAGATATAGATTACAATCAGGGCCAATGAAATTGTAATTGAAATTAGGTGTATTCATTTACTTTCATGAGCCTTGATTGGCCATAATTACATATTTAATTAAACTAAATACTTGGTTGATTCAATATGCTATGTATTTGGGACCAACAAATCCCACTGTTGACAGTAGAAGGATGAAATTTATTACACAAGGCTTGTTTGGACTAAATTTCATAAATCATATTGAACCATTATATTTTTTAAGTTTAATTTAGTGCATAATCAGAATCCTGATTGTTATTAAAGATGGATCTATAATTCATTATAGAGGGTTAAATTGGTCATGATTTAATATCATATTCATTATAACACTCAATTATTTTAATAAGGTGTGTAATTAAGGCCCTAATTAAAATTATGTTAACACAATTCCTTGGTCAAGCCTTGATTGGCCCCAAATATGTATCATCTAGAACTAAATACTCGATTGGTTCAATATGGTATGTAACTAGGGCCAAGTAAACCCCAATTTCCATTATATATATGAATGTAATTCCTTGCACATGGCTCCTTTGGACCAAATTTTATATCAAATTGAAAATACTTATTTTTTTAGTATGGTGAGCACTTAGATCCCCAATTGATATCATATGGATAAAATTCCAAAACATTGAGGCTTAGTAGGCCCCTAGAATCAATTTAGCCCAAGTTAACATCCTTTATATATAGTAAGAAATAGGTTCATAGGGACGAACTTGGTTAAATTACATTAGTCATTACCATAATTGAATTTGTAGGCTTAATCTGTGATGATGTGGGGGATAATTGATCCCAAAGTCACATTTTTTACTCACAAATATACATTCAAGGAGCTCAAAATTTGCTCCAATCACCATCATGATTATACCTTATATACCCTAAAACCTATACCCTAAGACCTCATCCCTAAAATCTTTAAACCTTGAACCAATCATTTTATCCCAAATTAATGTCAGAAATCTAGAACCACAAACAGCTCTGATACCACTTTGTCAGGATCTAGGAAGCACAATTGATTACCTTTATATAAAAAACTAACCACAGAATTTAACCAAAATGCACAAGTAACTAGAATTCAGAAATAACATAGAATATGAGAGACAATACCCAATTGTATTAATACTCTTCCAGAAAAGAATTACAATGAAGAGATGCCACACTCTTCCACACCTTACAGGCTTCCCACACCAAGTGTACAGTAATTCACCTTCAAGAGTTATCTCTCTCAATTACAGTCCCAACACAAAACTCAAACACATAGTTGGTGTTCACCTCCAACCAGTTAGTATCACTACTGCTAGTACCACCAGTTAGTATCACAACTACCAGTACACAAGTACTCCATGTACTCCATGACTAAGTACACACCGTAATCCAAGTAGATCTCCCCTGATATTGCTACCTGTTGTGTTGTTGATCTTCCTAATCTTGATACCACTTACAAATCAACTTGGTTTTGCAACACTTACAAACCTAGACCACACACACACACACACATACAAATCAATGATCTTACTTACACATGTAGAGCTCTCTACACCATGAAGAACCCTTATCCTTGCCTCACCAAGTCCTTATGATTCTCCAAATCAGTACCCTAGTGGATCTTCTACCTGATCTTGCAATAGCTTGCAGATCAACCTAATCATACACACTCAGCACCCCTATGGAGCTAAGAGGAACACACCTTGCTCTCTCAACTAGCACACTTTACAATACAACCCATGAGTCTATTATATAGATCTCATGTAAACAATAATTAGACATCTAATTACAATAATTAGATTTACAACTCCAAGACTAAAATTAGCCTTTAACATGCAAACAACCTATTCAACTAACTAACTATTCATCAACAACCAGTTCTAGAATACACAGGTGACTAACGTCGGCCCTTGTCTGTTTGGAGGTGACTGACGTCGGTCGACTCTGACCGATGTCGGTTGTTCTGTGCTCTGAATATGACAGACATTGATTGTGTTGTCAACGTCGATTGCTATGCACCTTAGCAACCTCCTCCATGTCTGCATACAGTGAAGCTTTTAGCTCCACAACTTAACAATTAACATCATTTAGATTAATAATTACGTTCATAGGGCTTAGTTTGGCCTAAATCACATGATTAATTGACCCATTTGACTAATTCACTCAATTTGCATGTGTGACATGACATCCATCACATAATAACAACCCAAAAACACATTCTATAATCACAAATGGATCTAAGTGATTCAAATTATCCTCAATTATATTTGTAATTGACACTGTGTACCCTAAACCATGTATATACATTAAAACCTATAAGGGTCATAAACCATAAACACTAAACATTATACCCTAAATTGTAAATCATTTACTTTCCAAGTATTTACAAACTTCAATTTAGTCCCAATTAACATCCTTTTTAGTAATAATCTAGTTTGAACACATGGCATATATAGTGATTAGACATTAATTTATAGGTCCTTAAACCTAAACCCTATGCCCTAATCCCTAATGATCCCTAAAACATTTAAATTTTAATCCCTATGCCCTAATGCCCACTATGCATCATAAACATACATGCCTTATGATATAACTAATTTTATCATGAGATGACATAATTTATGCACTTTTTAAACCTATGGCTAAATCCTTTGGAGTACCAATCTAGCTCTGTGCATCTATTTAGTAAATTGGGACTATTTTGAGTCCCTTCAACCTAATTAACCAAAGAGGAGGAAAGGTAGTTGATTCTTTTAATCAAGGAGGCATTTGAGTCCAATTTAAGGGTCTTCAATAGCAAGATATGATTTGGGAAAAAATCAAAAGATCAATCTTCTATCACAAATTGATCCAATTAGTTAATTTGTACAATTCCCTATGTGATCTAGGCAAACTTGAGCCCCTAAACCAAATTTATGGATCAATCGATTATATAACATATACATGGAATAATTAACCCTAATTTTATTATAAATGTACAAACATGAAGGTAATCAAGTCATAAATATGTGTCACAAGTAGCTCAAATTTCCTTCATTTACCTTAGTGATTGGACCCTATATCTAATATCTTAAACCCTAACTTACCCTATACCATTTAACTTTAACTCCAAACCCTATGCCATTTACATTAAACCCTAATCCATAAGCCCTAAACACTTTAAATTATAGACCCTAAACCAATAAACTTATCCCTAATTAACATCTTATATATATATATATATATATATATATATAAAATAAGAATTAGGCTCACAAGGATAAACTTGGTTAAAATTGCATCACTCATTACCATAATTGACTTCATAGGCTCAATTTGTGATGATGTGGGGGATAATTGATCATAAATTCACATTATGTAATCACATATATAGGTTCAAAGCTCCTAAATTTTCCCTAATTTCCTACATAATTATATAAATGTACCTTAAAACCTATATCTTAAGCCCTAATCCTTAAAACCTTTTTAATCCCTAAACTCCAAACCACAAATATAAACTCTTTAAACCTTAAATTAATCAATTTATCTCAAATTAACATCATTTAGTATAATAATTAAGTTTACAGGGCTTAGTTTGGCCTAAATCACATGATTTGTTGACCCATTTGACTAGTTCACTCAGTCTACATGTGCGACATGACATCCATGGTATAATGACAACCCAAAAACACATATATAATCACAAATGGTTCTAAGTGATTTGAATTGACCTCAATTATATTTTCAATTGACCCTGTGTAACCTAAACCATGTATATACATTAAAACCTAGAAGGGTCATAAATCGTAAACTCTAAACACTATACCCTAAATTGTAAACCATTTACTTTATAAGTATTTACCAACTTCAATTTAGTCCCAATTAACATCCTTTGTAGTAAGAATCTAGTTTGAACACATGGCATATCTAGTAATCTTAGATATTAATATATAGGTACTTAAACCTAAATCTTATGCCCTAATCCCTAATGATCCCTAAAACATTTAAATTGTAAGCCATAGATGCCCTGATGCCCACTATGCATCACAAACATACATGCCTTATGATATAACTAATTTTATCATGAGATGTCATAATTTATAAACTTTTTAAACATATGGCTAAAGCCTTTGTATTACCAATCTAGTTCTATGCATCTATTCAATAAATTTAGGCTATTTCAAGCCCCTTCAACCTAATTAACCAAAGATGAGGAGAGGTAGTTGATTATTTTAATTGAGGAGGCATTTGAGGCCAATTTGAGGGTCTTCACTAGCAATATATGATTTGGGGCAAAATCAAAATATTGATATTCTATCATCAATTGACTAATTAAATCAATCTTCTATCATGAATTGATCCAATTAGTCAATTTGTATAATTCCCTACATGATCTGGGTAAAATTGAACCCCTAAACCAAATCTATGGCTCAATCAATTGTATAACATGCACATGGCATAATTGACCCTAATTTTATCATAAATATACAAACATGAAGGTAAACAAGTCATAAATATGTGTCAAATTTAGCTCAAATGTTCTTAAATTACCTTAGTGATTGGACCAAATTACCATAATTGAATTCATATGCTCAATCTGTGATGATGTGGGGGATAATCAAGATCCTAAATTCACATTTTTTAATCACAAATATAGGTTCAAGGATCCCAAATTTTCTCTCATTGCCTACATGATTGTATAAATGTACCCTAAAACCTATAACCTAATCCCTATCCTTAAAACTTTCTTAATCCCTAAAATATAAACCATAAATATAAACTTTTTAAACCTTGAACCATTCATTTTAGCCTAGAAATTAACATCATTTTTAGACTAAGAATTAATTTCACAAGGCTCAGTTTGGACTAAATCACATGACTAATTGACCCATTTGACTAATTAACTCAATCTACAGGTGTAACATCTAGGGTGTAATGGAAACCCAAAAACACATTTTATTATTAATGACTTATTATTTTTTTGTGGGCTTTGACATGCTTAGAGCTTCTTTTTCCAAGTATTAGGAAAGGTACCTATAGTCATGCACCTTCACTTTAGACCTTAATTGTAATCACTAATTCCTAAAACATAAATTGTAATTCCTAATACACAAACCCTATGCACTAATTTGCCTTAATCCCTAATCCCTTATCTATATTAAGTATAACATGATCATGTTATTTAATAATGTGGTCACATTATTTTAAACATAGGTAATACTCTCTCCTCATTACCAATTTCCAACCCCATAGCTTATATCGATAATAGCACGATCACATTATTGTTGATATTAGCTTCCCATTGGGTTAGATGTGTTGGGACCTTCTGGAAAACATAATGTGATCACATTATTTAGTAAAGTGATCATGTTATTATCCATATCAGCTTCTCAATGGATTGGGTGTGTAGGGACCTTGTGGAAAACATAACACAATCATGTTATTTAATAACATGATCATGCTATATAACGCAATCATGTTATTATTATTTTAGTGATAGGATCACTTATCAATGACTATTTTTAGCCCAAATCAAGACCTATGTCCATACAAACATTCTATGAGATTTGCATACCTATGTACTTGACCCCATCTTTAAAAAGATATTGATTGTCCCTTCTAACAGGTTTTAGATCATGTTCGAAGAGGAAGAGGAAGTTGTTGAAGAATAAAACAACAAAGGAATTAGAATATTTCAAAGAGAAACACAAGATACTAATGCAAGAAGTTCATGGTAAACAAGGTACAAACCCTAATATTGATGAACCAAATGTCATAGATAATGAGCCAATTGATGATAATGAATTAAGTAATGATGAAATTGACTATAATAAATTGAATAATGTTGAAATTTACCATAATGAAATGAATAATAATGAAATTGAAAGTGATGAATTAGTTGATGTTGGAAGTTCACATACAAAGTTCCAAGTTTTTTATTTTGATGGTGATGAGTCTATGTATGATGCTTCACCCTACATAAATGAAGAAATTTGATGGAAACAAATAATGATGAAATTAACTATCAAAAACATTTCATGGAAACATATTCTAAAGAAATTAACAATGAAGAATTCAATGTCATCCCACCTCTAAATAACGAAAGTAATAACTATTTTGAAACACCCTTTCAACAAATTCTACCATTACCAACACCTCCAAGAATTGTGAGTAGAAAATACAAGTACTTAATTGAAGTTTATGAAAATATTTTAAAACCAATGCGTAACAAAATGTCTGATCACCATTCAAGAAGATTGTCTCAACAAATTTGGGATATTTTCTTTCATAATTTGTAGTATGATAGTCAAAGATGTTAGTTATTTATTTCATTGATAAAATTGATTAATATGAGACCAATAATGTACACATTATGACTAAGAACATCTAACATGGATTATGAAAATGACAAAATTATTGAAAATATACATGATGCATATCATATTGTAAGCCCAAAATCATGCACCAAAGATTGTAAAGTTGCCCGATGTATACTTGCAATTTGTGCAATAAGTGACATAACAATGAAAAAATAAATGGTTTAAAAAACAAGTCAAACACTTCATACAAATAGAAAAATAATAAGGAAAGTAATTAAAAAATGTGAAATACTTAATGAACCTAATACCAATGAGCTCTGGAAATTCTCTGGTAGACTTCCATAAAATGACAAGACTCTATCCAATACTCTCAAAGAGTTACTTTCTCAATTTTGGAAAGATAATATAAGAGTTTCACCCAATGCAAGAGATGTTATGAAAAGAAGAGTTGGTTCTTGTAACCATGAACCACATCCAAAACATTTATTATATATGAATCAAACACAATTGTACTCTAAATTTTTTGGAAAACATCCACAAATTTCTATTTGTCAAAGCTATTTTGAGATGGCAAAACCTTTTTATGTTAAAATAAATCACACATGCACCACTTGTTTTTGTAGGCAACATGTTGAATTTTCAATGCACTATGATGTTTTTCACTATATTTGTTGTGCTTTGCAAACTAAAATTTTGGAAGAGTGTGGCATTGAATTTCCACCAAAATCAGCTAGATAATTTATTCCAACTATATTCTGTAAAAGACCAAATAGGTAATTATTTTACAACAAATCATGTTTAAATGGAAATTGTAACATTTGTAGTGGATTGCCAAATTTAAAAAAATATATCCATGAGGAGATTAAAAGTGCAATTAGATATGAATTATTTGGTTTAAGCAAATATAAATCAGTGACTTATCAAGTAAAAGATGGCAAAGAATCTAAAAGGTGTGAGGTTGTTACAAAAAAGATACCTATTTCAGAATTTTTGGTTAAATTTAGGGAGAAGATTGTTTATGACTATGCAAGGCACACACACATGGCTAGATGGTTAGATGAACATTTCAAGATATGAAATGATACATTTCCACTTGGTTCCACTATTTTAGTAGTTGATTTTTTATAGAATTACACATTCAAACCCCAAATAGAATTTTGATCACAGTATTACAACTCATCACAAGTTGCCATATTCGTGCATATAACATTCATGCATGCACCTGATAGTAGTTTTTTTGGTTGTTTATTTTGTAGATAATTACACATTCAAACTCCAAATATAAGTTTTATCATAGTATTACAACTCATCACAAGTTTCCATATTAGTGCATATAACATTTATGTATGCACCTGATAGTATAGAGCAACAACAAAAAATATTAAGGGAGTACCATTTCTATATCAGAAATGATAAATCACATTGTTCATAGTATGTGCAAGGTTGTTTTTAGAATTTTCATGAATATTTGAGTCATAGGAACATTAATTTCAATCAACATTACATTTGGTCAAACAATTACACGTCGTAATTCAAAAATACATGGATGTTTTATTGGTTGAGTAGGATGCACGTTACCACAAGAATATAACACATTTCGAGTTTCACTAAGGTTGGCTATGGAAAAGGGGAATATGATGGTACTAGAGCATGTGTAAAAATAGATATTACAAGGGAGGATTTGAAATTTAAAGAGGGTGTTCATTTGATAGATGTGCAAACTATGGTTGAATGGTGTAATGAGAACATGTGTCATGGTGCTCAACTAAATTTTACTATTCATAAACATTTTTGGTTAATGGAGGAAGAATACTTGGTAAAGTATGAGGATTTTATGACTCTAATAGGTTCAAGTGACCTCCACTCATTTCGTATCTCAAATGCAAGTTCTTAGACTGTTCATACGAGACGTTTGGCATGTTTTTGTTTTACATGTGTGGCTCTGTTTGAAATGAGTGTGAGTCACAAGAGTGGGTGGATGATTGAAGTTCTAAACCTATAATTATAATAAACACATATCAAGTTGTAATATTATTGAAAATTATACATATGACATCATTAGATGACTTTAACCATGTATCTGATTTAGTACAGTCACATAGAATATGTTTCATTATGTATAATTTATTCTCATTATTTATATATCTTCATATTGTCGCTAAAAATATTTTTTTGTGATATACAGAGAATGTTTTTATAGTTATTTCAAATGAGTATAATTAATAAGGCACTAATTAATACTTATGTCAATGTGTAGAGAGAAAGAAGAAATTTACTTCCCCAGTTGCAGATGGAGAAAACATTGACTATCCCACTAGGTTAGTGGTAGTCACTGGAACTTGGTTTTGATGATATCCTATAAAAAAATTAGAAAAATAGTTGGTTGAAGAGTTTGAAATACACAGGAAGATACTACACTATTTAAATTTTATTCTTTCAATGAATATTCAATTACAAAAATATCATGGGAGGCCATTTTATAGAAAACTATGGAAAGTTTGGGATTCAGATCATGAAACTATTTTTGATACTATCAAGGTTAGAGAAAATCCTAGTGGTTTGCTGGATTAAAATATAGAGGTATGTTAAATTTTCAAATGTAGATGTAATCAATTTTACCAAATGTTTTTTTATTTTCTAGGTAGTATATATATAAATTTCATTTTTAATTCTTTACTAACAATTTTTTGTAGGTTAGTGGTGTCAGATTAGCTTCCACCTTCACGTGGTTGGTAATATCAGTAAAGAATTCTATATTTTTGAAGATAATAGAATCTTAGGTTCTATGAATGTTTTCTCTAAGGTGTGATTATATAGATTAAATAGTTATGTGAGGTATTTAATGGTTCATGGAAATGACTTATAGTTTTCATTTACGTGTGTTTAAACTTAGGCTAAAAATTTACATTTTTCTTGTATTGGAAAGGGTGCTCTTGAGGTTAGAATGCGTGATGGGTTTATCGATCAAGCCTAATGAGAGGAAAATAACCTATTCCTAAAGGTTATCTTCCCCCTTGGACATGTTGGTGATGTTAGTTTTCACCCATGAAGCATTGAAACTATAGTTCTGCAACCACAACTTGACAACATTTGTTTTCAGTATTTCCGCTCTCTGGAATGGTAGTGAAAATACATTTTCATGTGGATTCAAACATCATGGTAGCATAATAACATGTAATTTGTACATATGGAAGTGATCAAAGTGATATATTTGTAGGTGGAGGTCTTGGAGGTAGAAATGCCAGTTGGAGCTCAAGAAGTTGCTTGTTCACTGATAAAAACTTTACATTTTTGGACTCATCACTGTAACTTGTCTAACGGATTGATCTCAAATATTACACTTGAGTTCTCTAGGGTGATATTAGAGGGATTAAGGAGGTATGTGAGGGAATCTGATAGTTCATATAAATGACTTACAATTTTTGTTTTATGCATGTTTAAACTTAGGCTAAAATTTTCCATTTTTCTTGTATTGGGAAGGGTGTTCTTGAGGCTAAAATGGGTGGTGGATTTATCAATCAAGCCTAACAAGAGACTAATATTCTGGTCCTAGAGGTTATCCACCCCCTTGTATGTATTTTTATTGTCATTTTTCACCCAAAAATAATTAGAAATAGAGTTCTACAACCATAACTTAAACTTTGACAATATTTATTGTCAGTGTTTCCGCTCTCCAAAATGATAGTGAAATGCACTTCTGAGTGGATTCAAATGTCATGAAAGAAAAATAACATGTAATTTGTCTATATGGATGTGATAAAATTGATGTATTCATTGGTGGATGTCCCAAAGGTATAAATTCTAATTGGAGCTTGAGAAGTTGCTTGTTCATTGACAAAAACTTGCATTTTTAGACCCATCACTGCAACTTGTCTAACAGATTGATCTTAAAGCTTCCACCTGAGTGCTCTGGGGTATGATTTTATGGATTGAGTAGGTATGTGATGGATTTCATAGGTCATATAAATGACTTAAAATTTTCATTTTATGTGTGTTTGAACTTAGGCTAAAAAATTGCATTTTTCTTGTATTGGGAAGGGTGTTCTTAAGGCCAGAGTGGGTGGTGGGTTTGTCGATCAAGCCTGATGAGAGGCTAAAAACTTGGTCCTAAAGGTTATCAACCCACCCAAACATTTTAGTATTGTAATTTTTTACCCATGAACCATAAAAAATATATTTTTGCAACCATAACTTGAACTTTGACAACATTTATTAAAGTGTTTCTACTTTCTAGAATAGCAGTGAAAATGTACTTCCATGTCGATTCAAACATCATGGATGCACAATAACATGTAATTTATATATTTATATGTGATCAAAGTGATAAATTAATATTTTAGGTCTCGGAGGTAGAAATTCTAGTTGGAGCTCGAGAAGTTGCTTGTTCACTGACAAAAACATGCATTTTTGGACCCATCACTGCAACTTGTCTAACAGATTGATCTTGAAGATTCCACCCGAGTGCTCTAGGGTGAGATTAGAGGGATTAAATAGGTATGTGAAGGATCTAATAGTTTTTAGAAATGGAATATATTTTTTTATCTATGAATGTTTGAACTTACGATTAAAAAATTGCATTTTTCTTGTATTAGGAAGGGTGTTCTTAAGGTCAAAATGGGTGGTGGGTTTGTCGATTAGGCATGATGAGAGGTAAAGAACATATTCCCATAGGTTATCCACCCCCCTAAATGTTTTTTCAGTGTCATTTTTCACCCATGAAGCATCAAAACTAGAGTTATGTAACCATAACTTGAACTCTGGTAACATTTATTATCAGTGTTTCTGCTCTCCAAAATGGTAGTGAAAACGCACTTCTAGGTGGATTAAAATGTCATGGTGGCACAATAACATATGATTTGTGTGTGTGTGTGTGTGTGTGTGTGTGTGTGTGGGTGTGTGTGTGTGTGTGTGTGTGTGTGTGTGTGATCAAAGTTATATATTCATAGGTTGAGATCCCAAAGGTATAAATGTCAATTAGAGCTCAAGAAGTTGCTTGTTCACTGATAAAAAATTGCATTTTTGGACCCGTCACTACAACTTGTCTAATATATTGAACTCAAATCTTCCACCTAAGTGATCTAGGGTGAAATTAAAGGGATTAAAGAGGTACATGAGGGATCTAATGGTTCATGTAAATGGATTACAATTTTTATTCTATACATGTTTGAACTTAGGCTTAAAAATTGTAGTTTTCTTGTATTGGGAAGGGTGTTCTTGAGGCTGGAATGGGTGGTGGGTTTGTTGATCAATCTTGATGGGAGGCCAATAACCTAGTATTAAAGGTTATCCACCTCACCCTTGGACATGTTTGTAGTGTCATTTTTCAATCATGAAGCATCAAAACTAGAGTTCTGCAACCACAACTTAAACTTTAACAACTTTGACCATTTTGACAACTTTGACAATTTTGAAAACTTTAAAAACTTAAACTAGAGACCTATAAAATTAATGAGTAATTGATATATTGACCTATTGACCTATTGAAAACTTTGACAGTTTTGACAACTTTAATAACTTTGACAATTTTGACAACTTTGACATTTTTTACGGCTTTGACCTATCAAGTGGAATTGATTAATTAAGTAATTAACCTATTGACCTATAGAAAAAATAAAACCTTGTCTATACATTATTTTGGGTTAACAATTAGTTTTGGTTTTGTAACCTCACATTCCATTCAAGGTAGATGCTGAAGAGTATGAGTATTCAATCTTTCCTTCTCTTGAGTTTTGTGGAGAATGTGGAGATGAATTATGTATGAAGACGTAGATTGATCTTTTTATAATATACAGATAGACAATATTTTGTAATTTTCACTTTGATCATAGTTCTTTCCCATTGAAAGTCCACAGGACCCTAAACTTAGAATTTTGTATATTATAATCTTTGTATTAAATATTGTCTTTGATTCAAAAAGTGATAGAGAAGGGTTTAGAATGGTTATATAATGTGGTGATAAATTTTTTTTTGTTTATAGAGTCCTTTGATGTTGAAAAACTTAGAGACCTTGCATATCCCTATTTTTAGCATACAAAATATAGTGTTGAATGACTCAGATTTCTTATTTATGAATGTCATGAGGGTTGTGAAAACTTGCTCATTAAAGGAAAGGGTTTTTAAAATGTTATAAATACCTAATCCAAGCATTATATCATATTTAAAGTACTATTTTGACATTATATTCAATTATTTTTAGTCTCAGCCTATACAATTGCTACAAACCTTAAATTTTAGGGTTTTGACCATACGAAGAGATTAAAACCTTAAAAATTCCTAAAATTTTTTAATATTGTGTGTCTTATGGTTTTTTAATTGAATAAATGTATTTCATATGTGTACCTTATATATTCCATACTGTACTACCCTATAGGTAGTCAACTAGCCTAAGAGACCTGGTGAGAAAGAGGCTAAAGAAGAAAGTTAAACTTAGGTGCAAATTTAAGGACCAAAATTGATTGAAAACTAGGATTGGCCAAAAGGGTGGTCAAATATAGTTTATTTTTGGTAAGTGTCTCCATATTGGTCAAAATTTTGAGCTTTCTACATTTTGAGGGCTAATTGGAATGTCAAGTAAGCCTAGAGGTACAATATTTTTCAAAGGAACCTAACCCAAGATTTTGTGTGAGGTAATGGCATGGAAAAGGGTTGTCAAAAAACTAATTATTTTTCCTTGAAGAGTATATGTATAGAATATAACATGAGGTTTTCCCTAAAATAGGGCTACAAGCCAAGACAAAGGCTAAAGAGAGAAATATGAGAAAAGATAAAAGAGAGAGAGGTTCACATTTTGGAATTGTGTTGTATAAGTAGGATAAGGAGTCCTAAGGTAGAATATAATTTAATATAAAATATTATATAAAAATACCTTTTATCAAGATTCTAAACACTTACAAGTTGTTGAGAAACCTCTGCATCAAAAACGTGTACAAGAAGCAAGTACAAAGAGAATAAGACCATTAAGCCTAAGTGATAAGAGTTTCATTAGTAATTTTCACTACACATAATGAAATTTAAAAAATTTAATTTAAAAAAATATGTAAGATCTAATATTTATAGCATTAAAAGGAATATTTTTTAATCCTCATTTATACGTGCATACAACATTAAATATGAGATCCGATATAGATAATAATTTGAAAGATCAAAAAAACATTGTATAATACCACATAATGAAATAAATAATAAATATAAATTATATATATCAAGCCATTATAGGCATACAATATAGGCACATACATGTCCAATGTCAATAATACACAGATTGGGATGTGATAGCCATACAAAAAATTACATCTATCAGCATAGTATCTAATATTGGTTGAATGTCACATGTGCATATACAATGCCAAAAAATCATCAATTTCCATATATTCATACAAAAAATTACATCTCATGTATGTAAGACATAATATTAATCAAATATCCTCCCTCTCTTTTCCTTCCTCAAATAGGACTCTCCTTGGAATGCCCTATTAGTAGATGGAGACCCCTCTAATTCCTTGGATTGCTCCAAGGTCTGATTGTGGGTCCTACACTCATAAGTAGCTTGAATTTGAGCCTATTCAAATATAATAATTATTATGAAATTAAAATAAAATGCTTTTAAACAATTTTTTTTTTAAATTAATTTTAAACTACAATGAAAATCATTTAAACATGTGCACTTATTACAAGCTCGCAATCCTACTCAATCTATTTTTCACACTCAATCAAGTCAATGGTAGGCTTAGTTGTCTGAATAAGCATCTAAAATATAAGAATAACATGAGAATTTTCCCCAATCACCATCTGACTAGGATTATTAGTTATCATAGGACAACCCTACATACACAATACATAAACATAAGTTATATTTTCCCCAAGTACACATGTACTAAAATTATTTAAAAAATTCTATGTTTACAATTCAAAATTATAATAACCAATATATACCACTATCAGTTCCTATTCATATGACATTTTATTAGTAATTCCTATGTCTATCTCAGCTCGTAGAGAGGGAGGAGTGTCAGTACCAGCCATCAACTATTCATGTAGACAAGGTTGAACCTTGGTTTTATATATAGTACATCAAATCTTATATATGGAAATTAAAATTATCAATAGAAGCGCTTGTGCATATAAAATATATATCTATATAAGTACATGAATGTAATAGCACATTATAGGAAAGAAGAAGACAAGCATGTACATGAAAATAAACTTAGATCTGAAATTATAAGCCATCTATTGAAGTATTAGAGTAGTAGCCTTGTACCAAAACCAAAATTAAAGGATTAAAACTATGAAAGGGAATATATAATATACTAGTTTCTTTTTTCTCAAATTGATAAGTATAAATTTAATTGGGTTAAGATCTTCAATTTATGCTATATTACATGTTGGACTATATTGGTTGTTGATTTATTACTTGTCTAAAAATAGGGGTTTAACTTAGGTCTAGACCCTCATAACTAATTCCTTTTGGATGAATTTTCCAGATTAACTTAGAATATTTAGGGATATTTTAAATTATGTTTTAAAAAGGTGGGACTACATTTGATGGAGCAGAGTGATGAAGTATGATTAGCTTTCTAGGATTATAAAGAAATTAATGACTAATGATTTGTCCACACTATATATAATAGGGATACTCTAGATTGTGTATGTGGGGATTGTTGTCCCATAGAGTATATTCCTTTGCTTGACCTATTCACAAACTAGGATGTGTCATGTAAAACAATTTAATTTTCCCACAAGTCCCTTGAGAGTGGACTATCACTTTCAAGGTTGTGATTAACATACTAGGCTTGTCGGCTAAAGGCAAGGTTGTGGCCTTGATAGAGGATTGTGATAGAGGTAAGGTTGCTAATTAGGTGTAATAATTTGGTTTATGAGCACATGACCCCTACACTCATCATGGGCTAGGTGTATGATCACATGACCCCTTACCAGTGAGGGTTGGAAATTGGGATGTCAGGACCCCTAGCTCATAAAGAGCACAGTTGATTACCTTTGTATAAGCAACTAAACACGAAACTTAACTAGAAGTAACAAGTAACTAGAAATTCAAAAATAACACAAAATATGAGAGACAATACCCAATTGTATTAATACTCTTCTAGAAGGAAATACAACAAAGAAGATTCCACAATCTTCTTCCCACTCCTCTAAGGCACCCACACCTCTAGGGCGTACACAATAAATGTCTTCAAGATTTCTCTCTCTCAATTACTGTCACAACAAACAACTCAAACATAGAGTTATTGTTCACCTCCACCAGTCAG
This sequence comes from Torreya grandis, assembly GCA_037957365.1. NCBI lineage: Eukaryota > Viridiplantae > Streptophyta > Pinopsida > Cupressales > Taxaceae > Torreya > Torreya grandis. The sequence goes on along the minus strand of JARHVA010000774.1, from coordinate 1,592,334 downwards.
TATCACTACTGCTAGTACCATCAAGTATACATACATACTCAACTGAGTACACAACGCACTCCAAGTAGATCTCCCATGGACTTGCAACAACCTATAAATCAAATCAATCTTACTTACCATGTATATCTCACCTGATCTTGCTATAACGTAGATCAACCTGGCCTTGCACATTTGCCAACCTAGATCATACACACATGAAGAACCCTTCTGATTCTCCACACCAGCACCCCTGTGGATCTTCTACCAGATCTTTCTCTCCCATAGATCTACCTAATCATACACACTTAGCACAATGGCACTATGAGGAGCTAACCTTGCTCTCTCTATCTAGCACACTTTACAATACAGCCCATGGGTCTCTTAAATAGATCCCATACAAACAATAATTAGACATCCAATTATAATAATTAATCCACAACTCCAAGACTAAAATTAGTCTTTACATGCAAATTGGTTGTTCAACAAACTAACTGTTTGTGCAATAAATAGTTCTGGAATGCACAGGTGATCGATGTCAATCCCTGTCTGTCTGGAGGTGACTGACGTTGGCTGACTTCTGACCGATGTCGGTTGCTACCTGTCCACCACTGACTAACGTCGGTCAGCCTAACCAACCTTGATGACTATGACACTCAACAACCTCCATGTTTGCATCTAGGTGAAGCTTTTAGCTCCACAACTTAACAATCTCCCACTTGGAGATAAACAGCTGCACCTGTACCTATACATCATCTAATTTGTTTCTTGGCTTGTATCCCTCTTCAAGATCAATCTTGAAGACTAACCACCACAAAACTTGTGATGCTCCTCCTATCATCTAGGTAACCTACCACATCCAAATATACATACCCATGTAGAGAAGTTACTAACCTTGCATAGCATGAATCCCTACTGCTGGTCCCTCTCAGATACCTGAGAACCCACTAAAATGTTTTCCAGTGCTTCTTTCTCAAATTGGCTATGAACTTGCTGACAACACCCACTACTGGGGCAAATCAGGTCTAGTACACATGTACTTAACCTCATCATGTGAATTGGGACACTGTTCTATGAACTGTCCATCCATAGGTGTGCTAACTAGTTCTGCATCGAACCATGCCACTACCTTATTCACACAATCATCCTGAGACAACATCAACCTGTGATCTTCCCTATCTCTAGAAAAACTCATGCCAAAGAATTTTTCTACTCCCAAATTCTTCATGACATACCACTAAACTAACTTTACCTTTAGTTCAGCAACTCCCTATATGTGTGACCCTACAACAAGCATACAAACTACATACAGTAATATGATAATGTTGAAATCATCATCCAACCTGGTAAAGTAAACACAATGGTTACAATGGAATTAACTAAAGCCATGCTTTGTCATACACCTGTCAAACCTGTACCATTATCCTGTAGCTTTCTCAAGACCATATACCCTGGCCTTCTATCTCACATGTCCATCCTCTCTCTTCTTTAACCAAGGAATCCATTCATCTTTCAATGCTTTCATACCAGCTAGCAACTCTACCAAATCTCTCATTTAGTTCTCATCTAAGGAATCAAATTCCTCAAACATGCCATGTTCCCATTGTTTCCTGGATCCTTCCTACTCTACAGTGAGCAACTAGTAGAAATAAGGGGAATAACGAATTTGAGGCTTACTTACACTTTCATTCCTCCATATGGGCATTTGAGACTCTTTAACAGCTTGTTGTCCACCCAAAATCCATTTCCTGGTTGACCCTAGTCTATACCTAACCGATGTCAAACCCACCTGATCATCGATGTCGGTTCCCTGACCAACGTCAGTGTCCCTGGTCACTAACGTCGGTTCCCTGACTAATGCCAGTATCCACCCTGCCTAACACCACTGACTTTGCCTGTCTACACATGACCAACATCGGTACCTATCTATTTGATGTTGATTCCACCTGATCGACATCGGTAACTATGTTCTCTTGTGAGTGATGACTTCTTACCCACGAGCTCTCTTTGGATCAAAACCCTATCCAAACTGCCCTGCTCAGAGTTATTTAGCCCCATCCACTGATCTCTATCTGTCATCTCCTCCATAAACACCAAGGCTTTCCAGTTCTTAAGTTTGTCAAAGACATCTGACTTCCTCTTAAGAACATGCATCTCTTTCTTACTCATGTGACCAAGCCTACAAAGCCACGTCTTCGCAATAAAAGGAGAATTAGTAATATAAGTAGATAGATAAAGGATACCTACTTTCTTACCACCTACTAATTCAAGTGCATCTGCTATGAGAGTTACTATGCATCTCTCATCACCCAAATTTCTTGAATAAATTAGCCTCATCTTTAGAACTGGGACCTGCATGACATCCTTCAACACCCATGTGTTGGCCATTTACAATTTCAGCCGCACTTTCCCTTTGCCAACCATTTGACAAGGCTTACCATCCCCTAAATAAATCTCTCCAAAGTCCGCTTGGACATAATCATGAAAAGATGCTCTATTTGGGGTTGCATGGAAAGAGGCACCAGAATCTAACACCCAAGATTCCACTTTATCCAAGGAACATATAAGAGCATCATGTGCAACAATATCTGCAACATCTGCATCTTCATTTCCTTCATGTTGATCTTCAACTGACCTGTAATCTTTCTTTACCTGCTCTTTCTTTCCATAACACCTTAATTGATCAGTCTTGTTTTTGAATTCCTCCATACTTTCTTTTGCCATTGCTATACTCCCACTCAATCACAAACCCCTGAGAGTGACCTGTAATCAACAAACACTTAACACACTCTGAAACCAAGGTGTTAGTAAACTTGCTCTGAACCAGGCTCTGTGAACCTGCAACCTAGCTCTGATACCAATTGTTAGGACCCCCAGCTCATAAAGAGCATAGTTGATTACCTTTGTATAAGCAACTAAACACAAAACTTAACCAAAAGTAAAAAGTAACTAGAAATTTAGAAATAACACAGAGTATGTGAGACAATACCCAATTGTATTAGTACTCTTCCAAAAGGAAATACAACAAAGAAGATGCACAATTTTCTTCTCGCTCCTCTAGGGCTCCCACACCTCTAGGGCGTACATAGTAAATCTCTTCAAGAGTTCTCTCTCTCAATTACGGTCACAACAAACAACTCAAACATAGAGTTGTTGTTCACCTCCACCAGTCAGTATCACTACTGCCAGTACCTCTGAGTATACATACATACTCAATCGAGTACACAATGCACTCCAAGTAGATCTTCCATGAACTTGTAACAACCTGCAAATCAAACTGATCTTACTTACCATGTAGATTTCACTTGATCTTGCTATACCATAGATCAACCTGGTCTTGCACACCTACCGACCTAGATCATACACACATGAAGAACCCTTCTGATTCTCCACACCAACACCCCTGTGGATCTTCTACCAGATCTTTCTCTCTCGTAGATCTATCTGATCATACACACTTGGCACTATGGCACTATGAGGAGCTAACCTTGCTCTCTTCCCTTTGAAGGAGCTAACCTTGCTCTCTCTATCTAGCACACTTTACAATACAACCCATGGGTCTCTTAAATAGATCCCATACAAACAATAATTAGACATCCAATTATAATAATTAGATCCATAGCTCTAAGACTAAAATTAGTCTTTACATGCAAACTGGCCATTCAACAAACTAACTATTCATGCAACAAATAGTTATGGAACACACAGGTGACCGACGTCGGTCCCTGTCTATTTAGAGGTGACTTACGTCAGCCAACTTCTAACCAATGTCGGTTGCTACCTATCCACCACTGATCGATGTTGATCGGCCTAACTGACCTCGATGACTGTGACACTCAGCGACCTCCATGTTTGCATCTAGGTGAAGCTTTTAGCTCCAAAACCTAACATGGGATAGTAAGGGCCATCAGGGCTTCTAGTTAGATAGATATGTCACCATTGAGAGACTTTCCATGAGTGGTCAACACACTGGCAATTATATATTTGGTATATCTACTATATTAGGGTATTTTATCATAGTTTGTGAATGAGGTGGACACTCTAATACCATCATGGGTTAAATTAGGAGATTAATAATTAGAGGATTATATTTATAAAAATATCTCGTGTCTAAGTTCCAATTATGGTAAGATGCCAACCTTAAGTAAAACCGCCACCATAATATGTAGATACTTAGATGTAGAAACAAGCATAGGATAAAGGGTGAGAAGATGAAGTTTAAGGGGGAATAAGGGAAATCATACACTTGTTAGAGAGGAACCAACAGGATAGGAGGAGAATGCTAAGATGAGGTCTAATTAGGAATTATACCTAGCCTAACATGAAGTTACACAAATAAATTAGTTAGTTGGTTTATTTTTAGTTAATTTATATGTTAATTTGTAATTTATTACTTAGTTATTGTTTCTTTTTGACTTGAGATCTAATGTCTTCTCTTGTTATATAGTTTTAGAGTGAATCACTTAGTGGTAGAGCATGATCAAAGAAACTTTGGTTAGGATTTTTTAGGTGAGGATTATTTGATCCTCAATAATAGTTTGGTGGATATGGTTCACCATGTGTGAATAAATAAGCATACATATGTTTTTCTCCCTATTTATTATACATATACATGGACTTCCCTCATAATAAGAGAGAGGTAGTTGGCCTAGAGGAAAATATGGTTGGTTTAGAGTCTTAGGTGAAGACTCTCAATTAGATTGTTAGGGCTAGGGGAGGTTAGGCTTGATCTAGCCAAAATATAATGGGAGGTACATCACCCATGTAGGTATAAGCAAGAGACATAAAAGTAGAGAAATTGTATCCCACATCACTCATCAACAAGTATATGTAAACAACTATAGTCATAGAAAATAAAAAAAGAAAAACATTTATGTAAACAATTTTTACCTTTGTATATGTAAATGGTGTCATCCTAACATAGGTAGATGCAGTCATGGATGGTGTGATAGCTGGATTCAAAAGTGAAAACAATGGCTGCAACAAATCAAATGTTGTAAATACTGGTTGTGATGATGAAGGAACCATCACCTCCTATGACATAAAAAATTACATATATATTATATTAATTTGTATGTAAATTAATTTTTATCATAGAAATTAAATTTATAAATATAACTTAAATTTAACATGACATTTATATAAAATATACTTGCATCTATGTGGTGACTGATGTTTGCACACCAATGTGCTTCCAAAAACTCATCACTCATAAGAATATGATCTAATCCATCTAAACCATCAATGTCATCATCATCAAAAGGTCCCATACACATATCTCCACATGAATTACAAGGGTAGGATTTGGTTTGGTTATCTCATGGCATATCTTTAGCATCACTCTGTGAAAGCCTACTCATATGTTGAATGAGTGTATCAGTGAGTGAACTAAGAACATGGAGAGTTTCTATCTCCATGACCTACTAAATCATAAAGGGGATCTCAAGCTCAAGAGGCTTTTGGATAAAAATCCCCATAGGCCTATTAGGCACATTATGTGCACCTGGTCCATCTTATGAAAAGCCTTTTTCTAAGGCCTGAAACTCACTAAAATCAAAATAATTGGGAATCTAATTGAGGATAAACTCACAATAGAGTTTCATCAAAAAATATAAAGGGACCTCATGGTTGATACATGGTTGATATTCAAAGACCATCCACCATCGATCTTAAAAAAATGACCATGATTAATTTATGTACACAACAATGGATAGGAAAATGTTTGGCAATTATGAGAAAGGGGGCATTGGTGGTTGGGTCAATGAATAGGGCATAAATGTCAGATTTTAAAATTTCCAAATTATTAAATTGAAGGGCTGACAACTTGTCATCATAATAGGCCCTAAAAAAATCTCTATATGAGATCCATCAATCAATTTGACTCATTATCAAGTCAATTTGACCTAATAAGGTTTGTATGGAATTAGATAGCTATGTGCGGTTGGGTTGGTTGAACTAGGATCTCTCATTCTATTAGTTAGGTCTTCAATTTCAAGTTTATTTATAACAATGTTGTCAACCAAAAACTCTTGATTATCAGGGGGGTTTGGGTAACTATAGGATGGTTAGGTGGAGGGATAAGAGGAAAATCAAGGTTTTGTAGAGGGTTAGGAGGAGGATCAACTAGAGGGTTTTATGGAGGGTTGGTAGGGTTAGCAGGATGGGTTATTAGAAAAATACAAATTAAAATTAAAAACATGGGTTAAAAAATGAAAACTATGAAAAATTAGGGTTAAGTAGAGAATAATTTGATGACTTACCTCTCTTATGTGGTGGCATCATCGATCAATAAGCATGTGGGGTAAATCCTAGCACTTCCTGGCACTTATTTACATAAAACATGATCACAAAGCAAGTAATGAGGAAACACAAATTAAAAATGAATACATTTTGCATTCGGGTTTCCAAATTTATTTTTTTAGGGACAAAAGGAATGTGATCACATTATTAATGTGATTGTGTTGGCATTAATAACATGATTGTGTTATTGTTTAATATAACATGATCACGTTATGGCTCGGTAATCCTAAGCCTAAACTTAAGAAATGTGATCATGTTATGGTAAATGTCCATGGAATTGTCCCCCAACTCTATGCATGTACCCTTTACAACCCCTCACACAAAAAATGGGGCATATATCAAGATAACTTGTGTAAAGGTTTTCAAGGTTGAAATAATTGAAAAAAATATTGAGCAAAAAAGTTGAGTGAATTTGAGAGAATTGAGAAAAATTAGAGTGTGATAAATTGATAAATTTCTATTTCCTTTATCAATAAGAGGACTGGATTATTAGAACTCATTAAAAAGGATTATTTGTGTCTAGTATTTTTTAAAAACATTATAATTGGAATAAATAAAATGATCAAAATATAGTTTTTTTTAAGTTATAAAAACATGGTTGAAGTACCTCAGGTGTAGTTATTAATATGTTCTTTTTTCAAAAAAATCAAGTTACTATATTTCTTATTTATTTGATATGATATGAACTATGTACTAGAGTGTGGAAAACAACTAGGGTTGGATGGACACATGTAAAAGTTTCACCCTTTACTCCCTAGGTAGGTCAATGTATGTGCTTGATTCATATATAATTTATTTTTATGCACATATGAAATCTCCCACTTATGCGTATAAAATTAGGGTCATTATGTATACACCTAATTTTTTTACAAGCCTTATTTTTTCAATGTTTTTAGTGTTGTTTCATTCACATGGATTAGTATTTCATGTTAGTATCTTATTGGAGGTTTTTCATTTCTTATTCCTCTTTCTCTTAAGTTTTGTGGTCTTTTTTTATCTCTTTCTTTTGTCTCTTATTATTTTCTTCTATTTATGCTTGGAGGTCTTATATGTTCCTCTATCCTTCATGTTTTGTTATTTTCACTACTAGGACAAATTTAGTATCATGTTAAATATCCTTAAGAATTTTCAATGGCCTATAAAATCTATTCCCTTCATTTGGTGGCCCTTTCTACATGTTTCTTTCTTCTCTAATGTTTAGATCTATTATTTTCAATTGTTGTGTGTTTTCTTTGTTATATTCTATTCTAATAAGTTACCATTAAAACTTTGTGTTTGTGTGTGTGTGTGTGATCAAGGGAAATTTTAGTATTAAGGATCAAGGAGAATTATAATGGAATTCAAGTCTAGGGCATTGATAAATTTATTCTAGCTGACTTGCATCAAGGGTTTTAATTGCATTATGCACCAATAATAGGACTAGGTGAATGTCATGTAATTACATTGCACTTAGGGAGAGAAGGTGGAGATCTTTATGTTACACTTCCATTCATACAACAAAATAAATACATTGGATCTAATTCCAACATGCAGTATATATAGTTGTAAATCCAAAGAGTTTTCCTTACCCAGCTAAACCTTTTCTTCTTATTTAATTAAGTATTTGTGGAAAATTAGGTCAAGAAGGAAAAGAAAAAATTTAAATAGACTATTCTTGGAAAAATAGATATGCAAAATTACAAGAATGTGTGAAAGTTTATTGTTTAAATATCTATAAAAATTATAGAACCTAAAATTTAGTGTAGTATAAGTTTAATGGAAAAATAAAGAGTATGGATTTGGTGGTATAATCTATATCACATCACATTCGATGATAGATAGACATGTACTAAATCATTCTTTTATGAGTGAGATCTTAAAATTACATATAGCTTCAAAATTGCCTAAATGACCCATATCTAGACTCAAATTCCAAAGATTCTTCCATGGTTTTTTTTCATCACTTTCTCTATTTTGTTTAGTTATTTTCTTTTCAAAAAACATTATTGATGATAGCTTACTATTTTTAGCCATGAAGATGTTAATAAATCTATTTTAGGATTGTATTATCTCTTATCTTCATTTTGAATTTATTTGTATCATGTCATTAGTGTTTAATCACCCTTTTTCACTAAAAAGATAAAATAATAATAGGGTCACAATCATGAACATGTATCCTTGTAAGCAATAATAATTGCATCTTCCCAGACAATTTCATTAGGACCATATATGAAAAATGGTAAAGTAAGGTCTCTCTATATATGCATATGATATGAACATGAAATTTATACCCTATAAAAATCACAATTATACTGATATTTTGAAACTACTAATTAACACAAGAAAGGAAAAATATTTTTATAGAACATTTGGTAATTATCGCATCTTATGGAAAACATATGAAATACATTTATAATAACTAGATTTAGTAGAGTAAATTTAGCTATATTAACATAAAAAGGAGAAAGATACAAGGGTAAATTAGGGACCTATACTCACCTACTAATTCTATCAATGTTTGTTGGATTATCACCATGTTTCCAAAATATATGTGTTGTCATCATTTAGAAGTTATTGTGGATTTTTTGGAAGGAATAAAGCAAGTGAAAATAATGGGATAATATAAAATAATTATAAAATGAAACATAATAAAAATATAAGATCATTTAGGGTTAAACATTTGGTGAACTCTATATTTGAACATCAAACCCTAGGAAAATTTGGGTTTTCTAATTTTTTTTAATTGTTTATCTCTGATTAGTGTACTTTATTCTAAATTTTTATTTGTGAAGTAATAGAAAATGTTCATGTAAAAAATCATTTTCAAATTAAATATAAATAATCCTTGATCACTCATCTCAATAATAACAAAAGCTTAATGGATTCATTTTTGTATGTCAAACAAGATGAAATCAATAAAAATGGTAAGGCTAAGGCCTCATCACCTAGTGATGGTGAATCCTTAAAGGATACTATAAATAATTCCATACCTCTAAACCTTTCTACATATACCATGAAATTACCAATGGTTTCAACCCAAATATAATTTTTAATGCCTATCACTACTCAAACCATTTTTACATCCCTTTTGGTGGCTACTTAGCTTGCTAATTTAAATCCTAGTCGGTTCAAATGATCCTTTGAGTTATAAATAACTTGGAGGAAATTATTACAAACATTGAAAAACATTCTTTACAATTCCCTCACTCTATTGATTCACAAGATGTGTTTCATAATCCTCTTGCACTTTAGATATATTTGCACCCCTTGCCAACTAGTTCTATTACACCTAAATTTTTATTTTATGATGGCAAGGGTGATCCTAAGAATCATCATTGATCCTTTCATGCAACATGCCTTGATTATGCCTCTAATGATAAAATTTTGATGAAATTATTCCCAAGAAGTATCAATGACTATGATTTGAGGCAGTTATTTGATTTACCTCTTCAATCCTTGAAAGCATTCAAACCCCTTGTAGATCACTTTTAGGCACACTTTTCCATTAATATTTATGAAAAGGTTTCTTATTCTCAAATTACCAAAATAAAACAAAGAACCAATGAACCTATCAAAATATATGTCTTGAGATATAAGACAATGTTGGCCAAAATGAGCAATCTCATGACGGAGAAAGAGTTTCAATACATATTCAAGCAAAGTTTGCTTGTTCCTTTAGATTATTCCCTTATTTTCAATAAGTTCTAATATTTTTATGACTTATTACATGTTGTACAGGACCATGAAATGAAGATTATTTCATTGAATAAGCTCAAGTATGTAGCAAACACACTGTCTGCATCTACATCTGGTACCAAGTTTATAATCAAACCAAGTTACAAAGTAAAACATCCTAAACCTAAAAAGGAAACAACCACTAAGTTAACATAGTTTTATAACATCCTAAGTATCTTGTCTTATCTTTCACCAAAGAGATAGTTATCTCATTTACCTAAGTCCCCATATTTATTTAGATTATATCTCTCCCCCATCCTATCAAGGTTGATATGAGTTAGTCTTTACCCAAAGGATATGATGTAAATGATTATTTTTATTTTCATCATGAACTAGGTCATTCTACAATCATATGTTCTACCTTGAAGCATAGGATCCAAGATCTTATTGATGACTAAAATCTTGCCTTTGATGATCCTCCAAAGGAATCATGTTTACAACCTAATGATCACCAGAAACAATAAAAATTAAAAATCCTTTGTAAGAACATTCTAAGAAAGAACTAGAATTACAAATGTCATATAATTGACATCCTCATGCATCAAATTATGGGAACTAACTAGATGGTATTATTAGCATTTTCACATGGCATATACCTCATATGGTTTAGAGGCCTTCTATTACTTTTAATGATAATGAGATTAAGACAAAGACTCTGATCTTCATTTTCTATTAATTTATGCATACCTTGATAAACACCTCTACACATTGTTATGATTGATAATGGTGCAAGTGAGAATGTTTAAACTATGACATTATTTTTGCACTTGGGTTATACTCATCATGATTTTCATCCTTATACTATATTGTTTAGAGCATTTGATGGAACCTCTTAGAAGGTTCTTGGAAAGATTGACCTACCTTTATAGGTTAGTTATACACATGTGGTTACTACCTTTTTAGTTATACCTTCCATACGCATATTTGATATGTTATTTGCAAGACCTTGGATTATTACACTTTAATTATTTCTTTCTATAGTACATGGGTGTGTTAAATATATTCATGTCAATTAGGTAGTTATAGTTTTTAGAATTCCATATGAACATCCTCTTAAATAAGATAAACTCATACCCAGATAGTTAAATACCAATCCTAATAAGGATAATTCACCACAAAAGGGTAAGAAATAGGTAATCCCTTTTACTAGGTAGCCATTACTTGAGAAACCATTACATTAGAAACATATAGTGGATTTCACAAAATCCCCATCCACTATACACCATGTTTAAATATCTATATAACCTACACATGTTCTTATTATGGATATTCCAAATAAACCACAAAACACTCAATTATGGGTTCCATTAACCCCTACTCCTATTACTCCTATTAATACATAACCACATAGTCATATTCTACATACATAGAAAATCATCGATACTACAGTGATAGATAGTAAACCTACATGTGCTCTTTGATAGCATCATAAGATTATTACATCAGGTTCATAGTGAGGAGATATATATGACCATACATTAGATGACATCATATGATGATCTTTCCTTTTCACATATTCCAAAAATACTAAAAAATCAAAATCATTAAAAAAAACATTCTTTGGCACCTACATGTTTTATTGGCTCCTTGGACTCAATGTGTTAGTTCCATGTTGATGGATGGAATATTCAGTTAATTATACATACACACGTGTGCCATGGTTCTACTTTAGTGTGATATAAGTATATACAAATAAATGATTTATCCCTATTTTAGATGTTAGTCCTTCCTTCTACTCATGTCAATTAGACATTGGGGGCATCCTCTTGTTTGATCTTGATACACACAGGTTGTATGGTTTGATGATCACATTTCATTATCATGTTTGAGATTACATGTGTACTTACACATGCCTTTATCCATGAATATATATTACACAAGGTACTTGATATGTTATGCACTTGACATTTTTTTCCTGACACAAATGATCCATGGGCTAATATGACATTTTTATGCTAGTTTCTTATACTTTCCTTTATGTACTTCCTTGAGTGTTTTACCTTACTATTGTCTTGATTGTTTAAGCATTTGAATATGGTATTTTTTTTGTTGCCCCTATTCCTATCTATGTTTTCTTTTACATTTTAATATTTAATTGCTTGTTATATGGACATTTGAATATTTCATTATTACGTTTGTGTATATTTGACTAAGTCATGTCCCTATGATTATGCAAAATTTAAATATGCCCCTTATTTGTGGTCTTCTTGGACCATTGTCTCTTTAATTACTTTTGAGTGATCTTATGTGTGTGCTTGATTTGCTTCATGAACTTGTAATTTTGTTATCTATACATTTTCATAACCTTTATCAAACATCTAAGGCCTTCATGTCATCGCATTCGTTCTATGCACTTCAAATGTTATATATACTTAAACATGTTCCTTCTATATGATACATGGTTCCATTCATAGATTATACATTTGTCTTATATTTTTAAGGTAAGGTAACTACTAGTTCCTATATTTCCTTCACCTGAAAATGGGACATATCAGTGGGGGCATGTCATAAAGACATGACCTCTAGACACATTATTATTATAGATTCACTGGAGGCATGTCATAAAGACATGGTTTCCACACATTAATAGTATTCATATTACATTGGGGGTATGTTTTTAAAACATGTTCTACACACTTGGCATAGTTTTTAGATTCAGTGGGGGCATGCTTTAGAAGCATGTTCTCCACACTTATTTAGTATTCAACATCTCTAGATTACATTGGGGGCATGTTTTAGAAACATGTTATTCACATTGGTACTTATATAATTTTTCTTATTTCTCTATGTATAATGACGGCATGCTTTGGAAGCATGCTTTCCACACTGATGTAGTTTCTAAATTGACCAAAGCACATAGTTATATGATTTATATTCATAGTTGTGGTAGAATTACATACATTGGTACCATTTTTATACATAGTTTCATCATGAGACATAACTAAGCTAAATATGATATGAAATGTGTGCCTAATATTGAAAAATTCAAATTAGTTTTAGATATCAAAACTCTTTTATGAACTATTACCACATTATGGACTTTTACGTAGTGATACCTTGGTCAAACTTTTATGGATTTTATTGAGCCAATGTACTGCAGTAGTTGGTTCACTTTTTGGTATGGTTGAGGTGATTAAATCACTCAATATTTCTAAGTTTTTAGGTTAGAAAATATTTTATCATCTATCCTCACCAATTTTTAAGTATGATTGGGTTACATAGTTGACCTAATCTTAATTACCGAGTGGAAACTCACCTTAACTTCAAGTTTGGGGGCATGTGCCTTCAAATCTCTCTCTCTCTCTCTCTCTCTCTCTCTCTCTCTCTCTCTCTCTCTCTCTCTCTCTCTCTCTCTCTCTCTCTCTCTCTCTCTCTCTCTCTCTCTCTCTCTCTCTCTCTCCCCTATATATATATATATATATATATATATCCTTTGATGTATACACTTTTCATATTTAAATATATGTTTTTCCTAATCTCAGCTTTAGATCCTTACAGTGATACATATTTTTTAAATCAACTTAATAATGGGAAAGGTGGTTACATCAACACACATGTGTAATCTTAAACCTTGATCTTTCAATTTTAGGTAATTTCAATTATATATTATATATACACTAATTATATATTGTAACATGATCTTGATTTTAGGTCAGTCACTAGTAAAACACTCAAGTTGGTATCATGCAAAGACAAGGTATGTTATGCATACCCAAGTATGCATTCCTTTCCTTTAAACCATAAATTTCATTACTATATTAATGGGGGGAATTTAGATTATATTTATGGATTGTGTAGCACATCATTATTTTACACTTGGAAAACTTAGACCTTAGATTTTCCTCTCAACTCTAGACCTTTCCCAATTTTACAAGTCTCACATCTACTTTATCTTGTGCCCCACAGCATATCTCTTAGTATGACTAGTCTTATGTTGATGACCCAGGCCTTCTATCTTGCCTAGAATGCTTAAAATGTACTTATCTTCCACCTCTACAATTTTTGAGCTTATCCCTACTTTTTTTCTCCCTATATACTAGTATCCAGGATAGGCACCTACATCAATGAAAGTGTCCCACTCCAATGCAAGTATCCAATACCATAAAGTCATCTATTTTATAAATGAAATATATCCTAATGGTCAACCTAAGTTATTTAATGTGATCTATTTCTCTAAATGGATTGATATAAATATAATATCAACCCTCATTCATTCCTTACATAGAAAATATCAAAAGATACCAAAGAAACTTATCAAAATCATTTAATTGAGCAAAGCTTCCCTATTTTATCTTATTTCCATATCAATCATAGGTACAACACATCTAGAGGTCTAAAGTACTAAAAAATTGTCCCAAGATCCCAATTTTTTAATTTAAAAGCTAGGTCACTATTGTACTTATTTTACACATATTACATGATTCAAACATAAGCCAAAATGTAGGGGATAATTACATTAGTATAAGGCCCTATTTGGAGTATTGGTTATGCATGCAGTGATCACTAAGAGAGGATTATTTGGGATTAGATCGATACTATGTGTCCACTAACCCATTTTTTCCCAAAGAAACCTTGAATATGAAGAACTAAGGTCTTAAAAATTCATGAGGAATGATAGTCTATGACCGAAATTTGAATTCAACAAAGTAAAGGTAAAGATAAACCTAGAAGCATCCAGGTGGTTGCATAATTTTATATTAGGTATTCCGTACAAGAAACCTACATTGAACCTAGATATTAGCATCTATGTAACTATACCAAGATGACACAACTATCCATGACTATAGAGGTCAAATTTATAGAATTATGTGATGGTTATAGAATCACCTTCAAGTTTGATTTTTGCCTATTCCAGATCCAAAATTGTGTTAACATCATAACTAGCTAAGCACATTATTTCTTTATCATTTCCATACATATCTTAGTTGTACTTTATATATTTATCCTATTCTTAATTTTATAAATTTAGCATATCTTACATCTAAGTTTAAGACCCAATTAGCCAACTGCAGGTCTAATTATCATCCTTGTACATTTTCATTTATATATACACATTTAAAGGTAATATAAGTTTGACTCCAAATCCTTAGACATCCATTTTAGGGTTAAACAAATATAGAGAGGTAGGGTACATATTCATGTAATAAAAGTGGATAAAATCAAAATACCAGTCCTAATATCCATCCCTCACCTAAGGTATCATCCAATGTAAATAGAGATATACATCATGAATCAACTTAAGAATAATCTACTAAATAGAGAGTGAATCTCTTGTACAGCTCTAACATTATATATATATATATATATATATATATATATATATATATATATATATATATATATATATATATATATATATATATATATATATATATATTAGAGTTGTACAAGAGATTCACTCTCTATAAGGACATTCTTTATATAACACTATGTGATGCAAACTTCCTAGATAATGTGGAACCAACATATTTTGCATCCATCATTAATAATCAAAGGATAGTGAAAACATAATGTTTTTTTAGAAAGAATATTTACCTATTAAACATGTTATATATTAGAACCTCCCACTTTGTATTCATTTACATATCTTAAATAAAGGGGGTTTAGCATGTATTTATAGATAACAGATTATGGTTGAAAATTTACATCACATTTATTCAAAATCTTGGTATCATCATCAATTCTTTTCATAAATCAAATATATAGATTTTTATAATGTACTTTTCCAAGTGTTACAAAAAATTACATTATATTTAATAGTGGGGCCCAAACATTGAAAACTATATTTTGAGTGATGCCCAACCATTTGTATTATATGGATGAACTTGGATTCATGTTATGGAATCAATCGCATACACACTACATCAATGCTTAAAATTTGTGCATGAAGGATGTTTTCACATGTGTCCGTTAAATAACCAACCTTTCAAGTATTACAAAGTAATTAAGCCTAATGAAGGATTTATACAACAATATGATTCCCCTCACTCCTCCATAGTACCTCCATTACAATTCATACTATTATAATGAGTACATACATATGAGGTAGAAGAGACAAGAAAATATAATGAAAATCAATCATGCCCAAGCATTCCATCTAACCAAGAAGTGTTAAAAGACACTCTACATATGAATGAAACAAAAAAGAGATAATACCATATTTTCATTTTTTGGTCAATACATAAAATCTATATTGAATGATTATTGAGGATGATAGTTATGATTATGATATTAAAATCCTTGAGATAATAGATGATTATTTTTCTCATCTAATCTTTCCAAATATAACACTAGTGGATTTTTGAGATGATTTAAACATGGTAATCATTGATAAATTATGAGGTATCCTTTATGAACAACATAACTTATATAAAGGGAAGGCACCCCTTCCAATAAATCATGAGCATAAAAATAGTTTAAACACAACTCTAGAGGAAAATATACAAAATAAGCGTGTGAAGAGTGAATTTTATATGATACATTACCAAATATATTATGATCCACATTATAGGGAAAACATGGATATAAATGTGATAGTTTGTTACTATATCTATTCATGATATAATTTCTCACAATTAGTGCTCCACTAAGACAACATTTTGTAAAATCTAGTATGACTCAAACACAAGAATAATTACACATCACATGATGTATAATTAATTAATATCTAATACCTATGAAAATTATAGATAAAAATATAGAGTTCATGGAAATAGGACCTTCCACATACCACAATACAACATTACTCATAACTAGTTTACAAAATAAACAAAGTGTGATATTACAAATCTTACATGACAAGCGTTTGAACATTTTACCTTCCACTAGATATCAATTTATGGATCATTTATCACGTAAATAAGGGAAGTCATATTTTAGTTATCATAGAATAATCAGACATGAAATAGATAATTTTGAGTCATTATTCAAAATTTTAAGGACCAACTGTATTATTACCATCATACAAGTATATGTAAAGGCACCTAGCATGAATACACTAGTTAAAACTTCTAAAAAGACCCAAAAAAGTATAAGATCACATAAAATGTATAAGCATCCATGAATAGACCCATTGAATATTCAAGTATTCATAGAATATCACTATTGTAAATAAGTGAAATTTGATGTCAAAGGTGACAATAATTACAACATTCAATTTTTGCAACAATTAGACAACATAATAAATGAGTTAAAACATACTAGGGAACAATATCATACTGCAATTGGGAATAGTGATTAGATAAAATACAAAATAGGATAGATGGTCAAAATAAGTTTGTTACATTTAATTTTGGAAATAATAAAATAAAAATCCATAAATATGGAAAGGATGAACACCAAAAGGTCAAACATTCAAAAATAAGTTAATTAGAATCTATTTATAAAATCAAATTCAAACATACACATGGTGTTGAGAGAAATGTAATTATTGTCATTTAGATTTGAACCATTTGAGGAGATGAAAAAATAACTTCATCCAAGTGGAAAAATGGAGTCACCTCTAGGCTTGTGGGTAGCCTAAGGAATGAGGTGTCTCTAGATAGGGCTAGTTCCCTTGATGTACCACTTTGAATTACAACTACTACTAGCTTTGGGGGTGAAAAGGGAGAAGGATAATTAAAATAAAACTAATATAATGGAGGTGATACACCAAATATCATGATTAAATCTAACCATATGCATATTACACTTTAAATCAAAGGAAAAATTGAACCTACACTTCTCCAATCTTCATCTTCTCACATCAATGTTACATTGTGAGGTTATGGATGAATGTGCAAAGTTAGGAGGACTAGACAAGATGCCTATAAGGGAAATAATGAAAATAATAACTTAATAAATCCTTGAAATTTCCTAAAACACTTCACGTGCCCTTCATGAAGAATCTTTCCAAATATAAATAGAATGAAAGAATGACAAAACATGCTAAGGAATCCATAGTCTTCACTTATGCAAAATCAGGAATTCCAAATAAACACACTAATAAAAATCATAAAATAGGTAAAAATAAGTTTTTTTATTGATAAAAAGGTATACAT
The DNA here is from genome assembly GCA_037957365.1 of Torreya grandis. NCBI lineage: Eukaryota > Viridiplantae > Streptophyta > Pinopsida > Cupressales > Taxaceae > Torreya > Torreya grandis. The sequence continues at coordinate 1,574,305 of JARHVA010000774.1, read as the reverse complement.
TTTAGTATGTCTTCACCATACTCAGGTGGAACATCCAATTTAATGCCAAAATGGCTAGTTCTTATAGAACTTGTGAGAGAGAGAAGTAGAGGGAAGTCCAAGGGTCATAAGGACACCTGTAAAGATAATAAAATGAGTTAATTTTTCATTTATATAGTGTATGGTATGATCCATGTAAGTTTTTGAGCTAAAATTGTTAATCCAAGTCACAAACTTCATGAAAAGTGGCAAGAAACTCCTCATTTTGGATCAAAAAACTACCTTCATCATTTTGACCTATTTGAATGTCTCATAACTGATTAGTATCATGTCCAATGATTATAATGTAAATTTATGATCTCATTAATTCTTCTCCATTCATTGGTTTCATTCCTGGTCTGTAAAACTTTGAAAGTGACCCATCATCATCTATTGTCCAGAAAACACTCCTTTCATGCACCCTACACACTTGGCTTCCAAAATGAGATTAGTCACTCATGAAAATACATAAAATATAGTGAATTAAATTTTTCAAGCCCCTTAATGTCTCTATAATAATTAGGGACACCTTAAAATCATCCCACTTGAAGATCTCCACCCCTCTCACTAGCTTGTCCAATAGGCCAGTTTTGACTGACTAAAATGAATCACATGATTTACACACTTATAAAAAATTTAAAAGAATAATATATCCATATAAAATTATTAAAATTATAATATTTCCCCCAAATAATTTTTCATCTCTTGATTCATTATAAAATGTATAAAACACACAAAATAGTGACAAAAAACCCTATTATGTACCATTTCCATGCAGTTCCATACAACTAGTTGGAATTTGAAGTATCTTGAGGGAGTCCTTTCAAAATTAAAATAGGATTAATTATCCAAATATTCCATTTGGATAGCTATCCAACTTCATTTTCACAAACTGGTCCTGGTTGAGGGTTTTGTAAGGCTTTAGGCCTATTTTAAGTCTTAAGGTTTGTTCATAAAAATATGACATCTAAATTACAAAAAAATTACACAAAAATTACATTATGTGACCCTAATAACCACTCCAAAATTATTTTTCCACCATGTATATCCTCAAAAAAGATATGAGCAATTGAAGTTGCCTATTCGAGCTTATTCTTGCCTTTTTTGCATGCTTAAGTTGGTTCTTGAGCCAAAAGTGACATTTTTGATGGTTTCCTCTATATTTATTAGGTTTAAAATATCTTATATACCCTACAAACATATATAATTTTGTTTTAATGCTTTCCCAAATCTAGAATTGGAAATGGTCTCCTCTTTGACCTCTAGGCCTCTCCATGTTTAATAGTTTGTATGCACTTTAAAACCTAAAATGACCCTTTTCATGTTTTCCCTATATCCAAAAGGCTCAAAATTATCTAAAAATATCTCATAGACATGTTCTAACTTGTTATATATCCTACCTAAGTCTATAAATGTGAAAGGCTCTCAATTTTGCTACTAGGCCTTAATTTTACCCATTAGATTTGATTGTAACCCTTGTAGTTTAGAGCACTACATTTGGTTTCATCCTTATAAATAAGGTTTTTTATGTTTTATTATATGTTTTAAAACTTTTGATACTTTTTTTAATGGTATCCTTAGCTTCTGGTTCACCCATTTATCCGCATTCTTCAAGGTTGTAGGTTTAAGCATGGGGGGAATGCCCTCTATTTGAGATAAAATAGAGGGCACTTCCACTATTTTATCAGTAAAAAAACAATATTTTAGGATCTTATCCAACTCATATATGTCTTTTTTACCAATTTTTTTCCTTTTTTATTATGATCTTACCTCTTAAATCCTCAAAAACTAAGACCTATTGTGTGTAAATAAACTATATGCAAGCTTCACGGTAAGAAATTGGTTTTATATATGTTTTAGGTGGTGTAATATATTTTAATGAGGTGTTTCATAGGTTAATTAAGGTCAATTAATGTTATGTTGGCTTTGGTCAATTGGTTTTTATGTCCATTTATCATTTTGAGTCATTTTAGGGGTCAAAAAATGTATTTAATACTTTGTACATATTTATTGGGAAATTTTAGGGTGAAAAAATGTGATTTCATGTCCCATGTGTCCTTATAAGTCTTAATTAACTAGAAAAACTTAAAATTTGTAGGTTCATCAGAAGAAAAGTCAATTTTCTTAAAGAAAAGAAAAACTTTGCCACTTATACAACAGATGGGGAAGTGTGCAACATGGAAAAAGATATTGGGGGGTCTCTTCACCTTAAAAATACTAATATATACACTTGGTTTGATATGAAAGTTCCATTTTGAGGCTAAAACCATTATGCTCATCTCTTATTTTTCTAGACAGATTGAAGTGACCTTCAAGTTTTTGCTTGTTACAAACAACCCATGAGGTCTTAGGTAAATTTTTTTTGGAAGGTTATTTTAAACTCAAATACATTAATTTAAATATAAGGGTGTTTAATAATGATTAACTATGCTTTATGAATCATCCATTTGAAGTTAACTGTGCAAATTTACTTGCCATTCTGTGCACCCTACAAGTTTTGCTCCATTTTGGGCATTTACATATAATCCAGTTGGTTACGCTTATTCCATATGATGTTTAATTCCTCATATAATTTTCCCCATAATTTATTTCATGTTTTAAGTTTATTTTATGATCTAATTAAACTTAGTTTTCAAAGATGAGTGGAGTGAAGTTATAGTCATTTATTCTAATTGTTGAGGTTTTCTCCTATGTTATGGTTTAAATATGAAGTAAATTAATGTATGATTGCTCAAATATGTATTTAAATCATATTTAATTCCAAATACAACTTCAAAAAACAACTTCAAGGTCCAAGAGGACAATTAAATGCATAAAGTAGCCATCTACGGTAGTTGTATGACTTGCCATCAGTTGAAAGAGCATAAAATGTGGGTTTTGAGATCTATCTAAAGTTTGGAAGGTTTAAAAATTCTTGGTGATAATTCATAAGAATTTTGATATGTTTAGATGCTAGTGGAACCTCAAGGAGACCTTCCAAGCAAAGTTGTGACACTTTGAGACAAATTCCCATAACTACCAAAATAAAGGTCTAGGCCCTTTTTTGGGTGTCTTCATTTAAATTTCTATTGAGTCTTAAGACCTATAACTATAATAATCTTCAATATTATAGATAGGTATATCCAATATCAAAATAAGGGAGGTTTTTGAGTCAAGGAGATTGGTTTTCTTAAGCCCTCAAGTTGCTCTTAAAGATACTAAATTTACTCAGTGTTATCTGCAACCAACTAAGGATTTATCATGTATTGAAAGCATGTGGAAGGTTTTACAGCCATCATGATTTATTCATTTGGTTTTGGTAAATTATCCAATCCATAATTAATCCATAGGCCATCAAAGATATTCTAACCCTAAATGAGACTGAAACATAACACCTATAGGCCTCTTTGCACTACAAAATGTAACCTACATGTTGACTATAGGGCTGTCATAAAGACTGAGTTTCATAACCTTTGTAATAAAGTGTTTTCAAAGAATGAAAGCAAAAATTATAGTGATATATGAATATGAAAAGTTTCAATGAGGTTTTTAGTCATGAAATAAGGCCTAAAGAAGATAAAGTGCATCTATAGGGGTATTCCCAAGTACAAACCCAATCAATTGTGACTGTCTCAGATAGTGAGCTAGTTTGGTGCTTGGTGATGTTTAAAGGGAATAAAATGTGAGTGAAATCATGAGAATAAATTTTATTACCCCAAGTGGTTACAATAATCCTTAATCATCATGAAAAAACTCATTTGAGCAAATGTGTACTTGCAATCGAGTAAGTAGATAATGACCTAGTTAATGGCATTTCTAGGTTATGTCAGGGTCTTAAACATGAAATAGATAATAATTTTGGATAGTAAGGGATGATTTAAATGTATAAAAATATCTCAAGGTAATTTTAATTAATTCTAAATTCTTAGGACTCTACACATGCACCTATAGGTAGAGGCCCTAAAAAACAAAGTGTCTTAGTCAGTAGACAGTAAGCTCAACTTTGAAAGGTAAAAAGTGTATTAGCAGGTTAAAGGGAGCTCAAACCTAATTAAATGGTGAGTGATCACCTAAATATTGATGTTTATTATTTCATAAGATATTTAAAAAGATAAATAAGCCTACACAAACCCATGAATAACCTAATTTCACCTACAGTCAAGCTTAAGGGAAAAATAGAGTCTGTTGGGTGAGTTTCAAGTAGTGTGAGGGGAAACAATGCATGTTGAAGTGATGTTTCAGCTCAAAAAACCTCTATAATATATATAATATTCCCATTAAGCTATCATAAGTGAATATAGATAAAAGAAAGGTCTCTAACAATGCATCATACAATTCATCTAGTTTGACCTAAAAGTCAAATTTGGTCAACAAATTGGTGACTCATAGGGGTAGTATGCCTGATATACTAACTGTACCAGTAGCCTTATTAGTCCATTAGGATTATGGAGTTATCTAAGAATTGATATAAAAAATAAAACCTTTGACCATTGACCACAAACCTTTGATCAAGACAAGGTAGTAATGACTACCTCAACCACACAAAGCAAAGGACACACATAATAAAGAGAGAAAAGTGCTCAAAGCACTTAGAAGAATCATAGAATAACCTATTATATACAACTAAAAACATAATCATACCTTCCTCCTAGATCAAAGGGGAATTTTTAAAATTTTCTTTCTTTATGACATGGAGGATTTGGTGAGACATGTAACATTTTGATCTCTAGCATCGATGCCTCCAACTCTTTTAAAATGTTTGCCAACATTGTTGGCATTATATTCAATGAGTACCAATCGATTCCAAATAAATTAGTAATAGGGATGAATTATTCTTGTGTCTAAACAGCCTCAACTTTCTCATATGATCCTTCAACTATAACTTAAAATGGTTATTCAATAAGGCATACCTTCTTGTCCTCCATAGTGTTCTCAAAAATATTAAGCTTCCTCTTAGCTAAAAATTCTTCTAGATCATCAAGAATCTTTTCAAATTCTTCCCAATCTTGGTCATTATCCTCCATAGAATACTCTTCCTTCACCTTGTCATATACTTGGCCTTCAACTTGGCAAAGCTCTTCAAGCTCTTGAAAGAGATCCATTTGTAGTTGTCAATCATCCTTGTCCTCTTTGTCACCAATACCATAAATGGTCATCCACAACCTCATGATAAAACATGAATTCTTCTTCATGAAACTCTTTCTTCAAATCTTGGGCACATTCCTCATGGATACACATTCCCTCAAATATGGAAGCAAGAGCATGTGAATTTTCCTTTTGTTCACCAAGGGGAGTCCCTACGGTGATATCTTCCTCATAATCACTCATGAGCTCTTCTTGATTATACATTAATTTAGTTTTTTCATCTTCACTTGATCTTATCAAGATAGGCTCTTCTTCGAAGATTTCTTATTTGCCACAAATAAAACATTCTTCATTATCAACCAAATAATTGTTATGGTGTGGAGCTAAAAGCTTCAACTATTTGCAGACACAAGGAAGGATGCTGAAGAACCAGAGCCATCGGCGTCGGCAGCATGACTGACATCGATCAGATGTAATGGAGAAGGAGATTGGCGATGGCAGGGAGTCAGCCGACGTCAACAGCACCAGACAAGCAGGGACCGACATCGGTTGCCTGTGTATTTCCAAAACTGTTGTTGATGAACAGTCAGTTAAGTGAACCGAGTGTTTGCATGTCAAATGACTAATTATAGTCACGAGCTGCGTGTCTAATTATTGTAACTAGAGTTTTATTTTTGTAATCATGGGATCCTATTTAAAGACCCATAAGGCATGTATTGTAATTGTAATATGCAAGAAGGCAAGTAAAAGCATTGAAGCTAGCAAGGTCAAGGAGATCTACAGGTGTAAGGTTAAGGAGATCAGCTAAAGTATTTAAGGAGGGATAATAACTCAGGCTTTAGAGTTGTTGTGTTGAGCAAGAGAGAGAGGGAAGAAGGTCTTGAGGTGTGGCAAGCCTTTGAGGTGGAGGAAGAAGTGGCATCTTCCTTATTGTATTTTCTTCTAGTAATATTTAATACAAGAGTGTGTATTGTCTCTCAAATTCTTTGTTGTCTCAAGTTTCTAGCTACTTTATCATTCTGGTATAATTTTGTGTTTAATTGCTAATACGAGAAGTAATCATATGTGCTCTAATTGGTAGAGCTAGATCCCCTGACAAGTGGTATCAGAGCTACGGTTTGCAGGAAGCAAGGTATTGTTTTTTGATTACAGGTCATTCATAGGGTTTTCTGATTGAGTGGGAGTTCAGCAATGGCAGAAGAAAGTAGGCTATGAATGGAGAAGTTTAATGACAAGAATTATCAACATTGGAGGATGCAGATTGAGGACTATTTGTATCAAAAGGATTTATACTTACCGTTGGGTGGGGTTGCATGCAAGCCCACAGATATGAAGGATGAAGAATGGAACGTTCTTGATCGAAAGGCTCTCGGTTCAATAAGGTTGAGCCTTGCATCATCTGTGATTTCCAGCTTATCACAGTGCAAGACAACGAAAGAGTTGATAAAGTCCTTGGTGAATTTATACAAAAAGCCCTCGGCTTCTAATAAGGTATATCTTATGAAGCATCTATTTACTTTGTAAATGCAAGAAGGTGGATCGGTACATACTCATCTCAGTGATTTCCATGGTTTGGTAAACCAATTAGCTTCAGTCAATATTGTTTTTGATGATGAGGTAAAGGCTCTCTTGATTTTATATTCTTTGCCTGAAAGTTGGGATGGTTTGGTTATGGCAGTAAGTAATTCTGCATCTGCTTCTAAAATCCTAAAAGTTGATGATGTTGTGAGTGTGATCTTGAATGAAGAAATGCGCAGAAGAAGCATAGGTGAATCATCAGGGAATGCTCTAAGTCCAGAAAGTAGGGGAAGGCAAAGGGAGAAGGTTGAGCAAGGGAAATCAAGGTCGGGAAGGAGATCCGAGTCCAAAGGTATTACCTGCTGGTTTTGTGGAAAGAAAGGACATACGAAGGAGTGTTGGTTGAGAGATAAAGAGAATCAACATGCAGGTATGGAAGAAGCAAAGGATGCAAATATTTTAATGCAGGATGCTCTCATACTTTCTTTGGATAGTCAGGTAGGATCATGGATTGTAGATTCTGGTTCATCTTTTCATGCATCCCCAAACAGAGATTTGTTCTATGAGTATGAACAGGGAGATTTTGGAGTGCTCTATTTAGGGGATGGTACACCTTGTCAAATAGTTGGAAAAGGGAAAGTGCAGCTGAGATTGCAGATTGACAACACGTGGGTGTTGAAGGAGGTCATGCATGTTCCAATTCTGAAGCAGAGTCTAATTTCTATAGGAAGGTTGGGAGATGAGGGATGCACAATAACTCTCACAGCGGATTCTTCAAAGGTTACCAAGGGAGCACTTGTTCTAGCAAAATGTAAGAAAGTAGATACTCTTTATGTGTCTACTTGTATTACTGATTCTACTTCTGGTGTAGATTCAAAGATGTGGCCTAATAGGCTTGGTCATAAGAACAGGAAGGGAATGGAAGTTCTTGATTCAAAAGGTATGCGTTCAAATTTGGAAAGCATAAATACAGTTCATTGTAGAAAGAGGAAATTTGATGCTTTTGATAGGAACAAAGAAACCTTGGTGTTTATGGAGGAGATGAAGGATAAAGATCAGTCACAGGGGCTGAATAAATCTGAGCAGGGCAGCATGGACAGAGGTTTGATCCAAGAAGAGCTCATGGATGAAAATTTCATCACTTACAGGAACACATAGACACCGATGTTGGTCGCTTGGCACCGACGTCAGTCATCTAGATACCGACATCAGTCATGTGCAGACCAGCAGGGTCGGTAGGTCGGGCAGGAGAAGTCCGACGTCAGTCATAAGGACCAACGTTAGCAGGAGGGACACTGGCATCGGCCAGGGAAATGATGTTGGTAGTCAGGGTCAGTGCAGGGAACCGACATCAGTCGGGAGCAGACTAGGAGATGGCCTAGATCGGTCACTGGAACGGATTTTGGGTGGATCTATAAGTCTCAAACACCCATGTGGAGGTCAAAAATGGTAAGTGAACCTCATATTCATTGTTCACCTTCTTTATATTACTTACTGATAGTCATGAACTAGGAAAATGGAAGAAGCAATGCAGGTAGAATCCAGAAACAGTGGGAGCTTGGCATGGATGAGGAGTGTGAGTCCTTGAGTAGAACTTAACAGGTATTTGTTGGTAGAGTTGTCAGCTGGAAGAAAGCACTGGATAGAGGGATGGATTCCTATTTTAGAGAAGAGAGTGGATGGACACATGAGACAGAAGGCTATGGTATATGGTCTTGAGTAGGCTGCAGAACAATGGAGGTTTGACCATTGTATTTTATCTTTACTAGGTTGGATAATATTAGCTACATTATCCTGTTACTGTATTGTGGTACTTGTTGCAGGGTTTCATATACAGGGAGCTTTCTGAGCTAAGGGTAGAGTTGGTTTAGAAGTATGTCATGGAGAATTTGGGAGCAGAAAAATTCTTGTGGCATAAGATACAGGGATTGCATCACAGGTTTGCATGGTGGTTGGTCTTCAAGAGTGACGTTGAAGAGGGATATAGAGCCTAAGGAAAAAAATAGATGGTGTACAGGTACAGGTACAAGTTGTAACTGTTTATCTCCAAGTGGGAGATTGTTATGGTGTGGAGCTAAAAGCTTCAATTGTTTGTAGACACAAGGAAGGATGCTGAAGAACCAGAGCCACCGGCATCGGCAGCATGACTGACATCGGTCAGATGCAGTGGAGAAGGAGACTGGCGACGGCAGGGAGTCGGCTGACGTTGGCAGCACCAGACAAGCAGGGACCGGCATCAGTCGCCTGTGTATTTCTAGAACTGCTGTTGACGAACAGTCAGTTAAGTGAAGTGAGTGTTTGCATGTCAAATGACTAATTATAGTCATGAGCTGCGTGTCTAATTATTGTAACTAGAGTTTTAATTTTGTAAGCATGGGATCCTATTTAAAGACCTATAAGGCATGTATTGTAATTGTAATATGCAAGAAGGCAAGTAAAAGCATTAAAGCTAGCAAGGTCAAGGAGATCAGCTGAAGCATTTAAGGAGGGATAATAACTCAGGCTTTAGAGTTGTTGTGTTGAGCAAGAGAGAGAGGGAAGAAGGTCTTGAGGTGTGGCAAGCCTTTGAGGTGGAGGAAGAAGTGGCATCTTCCTTATTGTATTTTCTTCTAGTAATATTTAATACAAGAGTGTGTATTGTCTCTCAAATTCTTTGCTGTCTCAAGTTTCTAGCTACTTTATCATTCTGGTATAATTTCATGTTTAATTGTTAATACGAGAAGTAATCATATGTGGTCTAATTGGTAGACCTAGATCCCCTGACAATAAGGAGATTTAACATAAGAACCTACCTCTTCTTCATCACTTAAGACCTCTTGAGGGATTTCAAATTGAACTTCAACTATCATAATTTGATCTTATTTTTCAAGGGATATAAGATATTTAACTTCCTTCATGGTGATGCCTAGACTAGGCATCTTGAAATTTGGTGACTTGGCCCAATGAAGCTGCTAAGGAGTTACATTCTCTTCAAGTAAGAGTTTTGAATGTTCTTCAACTAGCTTCTCTTATTTAGGTTCCCACACCATAAGTCCATCAGGGCAAAGGGTGATGGGATGAGGATAAAGGAAATTAGTTGGTGGAGGTGGGACATAAGGCTCAAAATCATATTGAGAATGTAAAGTAAGAGGATCTTTGGGAAACTCTTGAGGAATGGGAGATGGGGTGTGTTTAGGCATATGATATTATTTTGGGTCTAAACCTTCCATCACACCTTGACTTATCAATTTCATCTTTGCTTCTAACTCCTCTATTTTATTGTTTAGGCTCTCTTGGAAAAGCTTTTCTTGAAGGTCATAGTATTCATCATGGTCACATGGAATACATGAGGGTTTTCATGGAACACAAGAAGATTCTTGAGGAAGGGTGGGAGGGACTTGAAAAATACTAACTCCATTCTCCACTTCACACTCTTTGATAATGCTTCTATCTTACTTTTTTTTGCATGACTTTACTATCTTTCTCTAGCTTAGGATATTAGGGTTAGAAGACTTTTCTTGAGGAATTATGGGAGGATTTTTTTTAGGATCAAGATTTTTATCAACATCAAATTATTTTTCAAGACTTTTCTCCTCTTTCTTTTCCCATGACTCCACTATCTTGTTCCAACATAAGACATTGGGATTATGAATCTCCTTTTGAGGTGGTGGGGATACATTGTGAGAGGGAAATGAGGGCTTTAACTCAACTTATTTTTCTGCCAACATGGACTATTTCATATTCATGTTAGCCAACTCAATATTCCTATCAAGATTAGATTCAAACACAATATTTATCTTTCCGAATCTCTCCTCCAATTTATTGGGAAAAGGATGACTTTGATAGGCTTGATTTGGATCATGAGTAAGGGGTAAATATTGTTGATAAGAAAATAGAGGAGGTGGATATGAAGATTTATATACTTGGTAAGTTTTCCTCTCATGAATGCTCAATTTATATTCCAAGGATTAAATAAAACCATTCACATCTAACATCTCATTTGTAAGCATTTTCCAATTGACTCTTTCAATAGGTTCCCACTCTCTCTTGACTAGCTCTAATGCATTTCTCACTTAATGGATGGAATGAATAGGAATATTTTGACCACATCCCCTTTGAGTATAAAGATCTATCATATACTTCTCATACCCCAAAAGAGTTTGTTTGAAGGTCGAAATGGGTTGAGTTGAGAAGTGACTAGGTTGACTAGGAGAAGCAAAACAATGAGGAGCTTGGTTATAGGACTGATATAATTCATGTAAGGGATGAAAAGGATCATATTAGAGCTGATGAAAGTCATATTGAGGCTGGTAAAGATCATGACAAGATTTACCAAGGACTTTTTTATATTTATGGGGAATGGCACAAGTTTGAAATGTCTCACCAACTTTTCTAAACAGGAACTCAACACCAAATTCAACCATGAAAATTCATTGAAAGTAAGAACATAAATAAAAAATTATACCAAAAATATTAAAAGGATGTCTTGGGCTACTTGACCAGCTGATATATCTTCAGAGTCACCATTGATTCTTAAATAGATGACTCCAAAGGCTAATGTGTTTAGCGATAACACCAAAAATCCCCCAACTCTTAAAATGAAGGTCCCATTGAACATGCCTTGTTATCACTTTTATTTTCACCCTTTGAGGAGATGAAAAACTCTCCTAATCTAGGTGTCACAATGGAATCATCTCTAGGCTTGTGGGTAGCCTAAGGAATGAGGTGAGTCTCTAGATAGGGCTAGTTCCCTTGATGTACCACTTTGAATTGTAACTACTACTAACTTATGGGGTGAAAAAGGAGAAGCATAACTAAAATCAAACTGATATAATGAATATGATACACAAAATAACATAATTACATCTAACCATATGCATATTACACTTGAAATCAAAGGAAAAACTTAACCTACACTTCTCTAATCTTTATCTTCTCACATCAATGTTACATTGAGAGGTTATGGATGAATGTGAAAAGATAGGAGGACTAGACAATAGGCCTATTAGGGAAATAATTAAAATAATAACTCACTCAATCCTTTACATCTACTAAAACACTTCACAAGCCCTAAAAGAAGAAGCTTTCCAACTATAAATAGGATGAAAGAATAACAAAACATGCCAAGGAATCTATAGTCTTCACTTATGAAAAATCAAGCATTATAAATGAAAACACTAATAATATACATGGAATATTTAAAAATCAGTTGTATTATTGATCAAAATGTATACATTTGATCAGGGCTTTACCATACTCAGGTGGAGCATCCAATACAATGCCAAAATGGCTTGTTCTTATAGAACTTGTGAGAGAGAGAAGAAGAGAGAATTCCAAAGGTCACAAGGGAATTTGTAAAGATAATACAAGGATTTAATTGTGAATTTATATAGGTTATGGGATGAACCATGTATTTTTTAGAGCTACAAGTGTCAATCCAAGTCACAAACTTCATTAAAAGTGGCAAGAAACTCCTCATTCTGGCTCAAAAACCTACCTTCATGATTTAGACATGTTTAAACATCTCATAACTGACTAGGATCATGTAAAATTATTATAATGGAAAGTTAGGCTGTCAAAAATTCCTCTATATTCATTGGTTGTATGCTTGTTCCTTTGTAAAACTCTAAAAGTGAACCATCATCATCTGTTATCTAGAAAACACTCTTTTCATGTACCTTGCACACTTGGATTCCAAAAAGGGATTATTTATTAATTAAAATACATAAAATATATTTAATGACATGTTTCAAGTCCCTCCATGGCCTTAGAAGCATCAGGGACACCTTAAAATCACCCCACTTGAAGATCTCTACCCTTCTCACTATCTTGTCTAATAGTCTAGTTTTGACTAACTAAAATGAAGTAGATGATTTTCACACTTATAAAATTTTTAAAAACATTATATATACATAGGAAGTTATTTAAAGTCATAAAATTTCCCCCAATTTTTTTTTCATCTCTTGACTCCTTATAAAACCTAGTGATAAAACCCCTATTTTGTACCAATTCCATATAGTTTCATACAACTAATTAGCATGTGAAGTATATTAAGGGATTAATTTAAAAATTAAAATATTATTCATGGTCCAACTATTCCATATAGATAGATAGATATCCAACTCCATTTTCATAAACTAGTCCTGGCTGAGGGTTTAGTAGTGTTTTAGGCCTATTTTGAGTGTTAAGGTTTGTTCATAAAACTCTGACATCTAAATTGAATAAAAATTCCAAAAAAATGACATTAAGGGACCTTAATAACCACTCCAAACTTATTTTTCCACCATGCATATCCTCAAAAAACATATGAGCAATTGAAGTTGCCTATTCAAGCCTTTTCTTGCCTTTTTTGCATGATTAAGTTGGTTCTTGAGAAAAATGTGACCTTCTTGATGGTTTATTCTACATTTATTAGCTTTAAAATATCTTTATAAACCATAAAAACATATATTAATATATTTTAATGCTTTTCCAAAGCTATAATTGTAAATGGTCTCCTCTTTAACCTCTAGGCCTCTCCATGTTTAATAGTCTATCTACACTTTAAAACCCAAAATGACATTTTCATTTTTTCCATATCTCCAAAAGGCTCAAAAATATATAAAATTATCTCATATACATGTTCCAACTTTTTATATATCCTACCTAAGATTATAAATGTGAAAGGCTCTCAATTTGGCTACTAGGCCTTAATTTTGCCCATTAGGTTTGACTACAAACCTTGTAGTTTAGAGCACTCCATTTTTTTGCATCATTATAAATAAGTATTTTTATGTTATATTATATTTTTTCCAAATTCCATACTTATTTTAATTGTCTCCTTAGCTTTTGGTTCACCCATTTGTCCTCAATCTTCAAGGTTCTAGGTTTAACCATATGGGGGTGCCCTCTGTTTGAGATAAAATAGAGGGCACTTCCCCTATTTTATCAATAAAAAAAAATATTTTAGTATATTATCCAACTCATATATATATTTATACCATTTTTTTCCTTTGTTATTATGATCTAACCTTTCAAATATTTAAAAATTGAGACCTATTGTGTGGAAGCAAATTGTGTGCAAGCTTCACTAGATGAACTGTATGATGCATTTTTAGAGACCTTTCCTTACTCTATATTCACTTATGATATATTCATGGGAATATTATATTTATTATATAGGTTTTTTAATCTGAAAAATCACTTCAACATACATTTTTCCCCTCACACTACTTGGAACTCACCCAACTGACTATGTTCTACCCTTAAACCTAACTGTAGGTGAAATTAGGTTATTCAAAGGTTTGTTTAAGATTATTTATCTCTTAAAATAGTCTTATGAAATAATAAAAATACTTATTTAGGTTATCACTCACTATTTTATTAGGGTTTATCTCCCATTAACCTACCAATACACCTTTTCCCTTTCAAAGTTGAGCTTACTGTCTGCTAACTAAGACACTTTATTTTTTAAGGCCTCTGCCTATAGGTGCATGTGTAGATTACTTATCCTTAATAAATAATTAAAATTACCTTGATATATTTTGAGACATTTAAATCATCCCTTACTATCCAAAACTATTATCTATTCCATGTTTAAGACCTTGTCATAACCTATAAAAGCCATCAACTGGGTCACTGTCTACTTACTCGACTATAAGTACACATTTGCTCAAATGAGTTTGTCATGATTCTTAAGGATTATTGGAATCACTTGGGGTTACAAAAATGTGTTCTCATGCTTTCACTCACATTGTATTCCATTTAAACATCACCAAGCACCAAACTAGCTCTTTATATGAGACAGTCACAACTGACTATGTTTCTACTTTGGAATACCCCTATAGATGCACTTTATATGCTTTAGGCCTTATTTCATGACTAAAAACCTCCTTAAAAATTTTCATATTCATATATCACTATAATTTCTCCTTTAATTCTTGAAAACCACTCTAGTATAAAGGCTACGAAATTCAGTCTTTTATGACAACCCTACAGTCAGCTTGTAGTTTGCATTTTGTAGTGCAAAGAGACCTGTAGGTGTTATGTTTGGGTCTCATTTAGGGTTAGAGTATATTTTATGGCCTATGGATTAATTATGAATTTGATAGTTTACAAAAACCAAATTAATACTTTATGAGGGACTCAAATACTTCCACATGCTTTCAATATCCTCAATTGGTTGTAGATAACACTGAGTAATTTCAGTGTCTTGAAGAGCAACTTGAGGGCTTAAGAAAACCACTCTCCTTGACTCAAAAAACTCTCTTATTTTTCAAGTGGATATAACTATATATAATATTTAATATTATTATAGTTATAGGTCTTGATACTTAATACAAATTTGAATGAAGACACCTAAAAAAGGGCATGGGGCTCTATTTTGGCAGGTTTGGGAATTTGTCTCAAAGTGTCACAACTTTGCTTGTAAGGTCTCCTTGAGGTTCCAATAGCATACAGACATATAAAAATTATTTATAATGATCACCAAGCATGTTAAAACCTTCCAAACTTTATAGAGAGATCAAAACTCACATTTCATGCTCCTTCAACTGATGGTAGGTCGTATAACTATTGTAGATGGCTACTTTATGCATTTAATTGTCTTCTTGGCTATTAAAGTGGTTTTTTGAAGTTGTATTTGGAATTTAAGATGATTTAAAGACATATATTATCAATCATACATCAATTAAATTCATCTTGAAACCATAACATAGGAGAAAACCTTAGTAATTAAAAGAAATAACTGTAACTTCACTCCTTCACTCCTTGCAAACTGAGTTAATTAGCTCATCAAATCAACTTGAAACATGAAATAAATTATTATTACCATTATATTATGAATTAAAAATCATATATAAGAATCATAACCAACAATATTATATATAAATGCTAAAAATAGAGCAAAACCTATAGGGTGCATAGAATGGCAAGCAAATTTGTAAAGTCAACTTCAAATGGATGATTCGTAAATCAAAATTGATAATTATTAAATATAATTATATGTAAATTAAGGTATCTAATTTTACAACAAATTCCCAATAGTTTTTGACCTAAAACCTCATGGACTATTTGTTCTAAGCAAAAACCTGATGGTCACTTCAGTCTATCCAAAAAAAGAGATGAGTAGAATAGTTTTGGAATCAAAATGGCAGTTCAAGATCAAACCAAGAATATATATGAGTATTTTTAATGTTAATATACCCCCCAATATCTTTCCCCATGTGCCATACAAGTGTCAAACTTTTCTTTTTCTTTAAGAAAACTAACTTTTCTTTTGATGAACCTACAACTTTTTAGTTTTGTTAGTTAATTAAGAGTTATAAGGACACATGGGACATTACATCATGTTTTTTCAATTTCACATTTCTCAAAAAACTTGTATAAATCATTAAATGCACCTTTTTACCCCTAAAATGACTCAAAATTATTAATAGATATAAAAACCAATTAGCTAATGCCAATATAACATTAATTAACCTCAATTAACCTATGAAACACCTCATGAAAAGATATTAA
The DNA here is from genome assembly GCA_037957365.1 of Torreya grandis. Taxonomy (NCBI): domain Eukaryota; kingdom Viridiplantae; phylum Streptophyta; class Pinopsida; order Cupressales; family Taxaceae; genus Torreya; species Torreya grandis. Next base: position 1,558,228 of record JARHVA010000774.1, on the reverse strand, counting down.
ACCCCCTAAAACATATATAAAACCAATATTTTACCTAGGGGTGCCCCAATTTTACCTAAAAGTCAAATTTGGTCAACAATAATGATTATGCATATGCATCTTAAGATAGCAGAGGAAAGTGTGACAAGCATGCCTAGATATGAAAATTCTAGAGATGATGACATGTGTGCATTTTAAAATATTTTATATCTAAATTTAAGCACTCAATTACCATATCCATGTTCTACATTTAGGCATCCCATAGATGTGAACTTAGGAATGTAAAAATACAAAAATACAAAACTAAGACATATGCATGCAATTTTTTTTGGTATGTATAGATTGGTCTATATTATTTATCATATACATGGTTAATTAAATTTTGATTTTATATGCACATTCTTTTCATACTATATATGAGTGGGACATAGAACCTACAAGTTACATATGATACATGGAAATACAAATGTCTGACATTATGTATAGCTAGGGGAAACCTTTTTACATTAGGGGCGTGTCTACATTGGGGGAGTATATTTACACTTACCAAGTTATTTTTTTTATACTCATCTATTGATCATAGCATAATTTTACACATCACTTTCTATTTATTATATTGTGTTTTGTTATATTGGATGATGACATTAATTTATAATCCAAACTAATATTTAGTTCACTATATGTGCTTGATATTGATGATTATGACATATATTGTTTAGTTTTTTGTGTTGCATTCCATGTTCTATTTATGCATTAATTATATCTTATTACATCAAGTCTCATTTGTGTCATAGGTTCCTATAATACATGTCATGGTCATGTCCATGTTGGGTTAACAATTTTCATGTCTTATGTGCTTGTGTGCTCCTTGATCATGATATTTTTTGCATGTACATGGTTACATTTATGATTTCTATTATGATCTTGGTGCCATGAATTATATCACACATATTCATATTGTGAGTGATGTCATTATTTTTTGTCATGTATATTTTTTGAGTCTTACTACTACATGCATAAGTGATATATCTACTACACATTGACACTTGTATGTCCATTGACTTGTACTGCATGTTTCATAGCTTCCTGAATGATCCTATGTTTTCTATGATGATATAGGTTATCATGTTTTTATAAATACCTTACATGATTATTAATTTATATATATCACATGTTGTATACAAATATTTATTTTGAGATGAGTGATTCTAAGCTTCATCACTCATATAAAAATGGGCCATACAAATGAATATTGATAAATATTCAAGACTTGATAGAAAATTAATTCACATTTTGGGTCAGATAATGTGATTTATATGAGACAAATTATGCGCTTTAAATGGGCCTTATTGAGAATATTGAGACATGTGTGTGGCATTATAAATAAAAATTATGAATAAATGTGGCATTCTATGACATTATGATATATATATATATATATATATATATATGATTGCATTTTATATCACTTTGAGGTACACATGGATCAAATTGGGGGATGAATATTGTTCATGAACATATTTTTCTAATTTATATATATTATGGATTTGTGGGGAACATTGATACTAATTAATCATTTTAGGTATATAATCCATCTACAATGGTTTTTCCTTTTACATATAAACCTATTTTAGGGTTCCACTTTTACAAATTAACCTATTTCAGGGTTACAACTTTACATATGAATCTAATTTTAGGGTTTCACAAAATAATTATGATGATATTAAAAGTAGTGAAATTTATGTTTTTTCATCTCTCAACTTCTAATAGTCCTTTTATGGTAGTTGAGGAATTAACACTCCTCAACTCATAGTTTCAATAGTTGTATCTCTTTGGGGCATGATCACCCCATGGTATTTTTAAAATAAGTTCAATGATAAAAATTATTTTAGGTTATTTATCTTGAGAATACATTAATCTCTACTTGTTTTCTTACATGTGTTTCATAACACAAATGGGATATTTGGGGCATACATGTCAACAACAAGATCAATTATGATAGGTACCAAATTTATTCTTTTATCTTCTTAATTTTTCATTTTTAATACTAGATTAAAATCTGGGAATATAAATACTCCTCAATTTTGTATTAGATACTTTGAAAACATAAACTTTGGCATATTTGGACATTGCATACATATTTTACTCTTGCGTACACTTCCCCTCTATCTGAATACCCACATGTTATCTTGACCAACTCTATTATACATATAAATATATTCAAGATCAACCCACATAGACCTTCTCCATATCTTAAATCACTTATTTTCACTTCTAAGATAGTATCATAAAGGTTGGATAGTTATGGTTATCATAGATGTCTACCTCTACATGCAATGTCCAGGAACATCCAAAAGATATTTTTCAAATTGATAAGACTCCATTACATTTTCCTAAAAACATTTCATGTGTTAATACTAGTGATAAATAATGATGATATGGATATAAAAATAAATCAATCCTAAGGTCATCACTCACTCAATCATAACTTGGTAACATGGAAATCACATTGAGAATCACTTGAAAGCTTAAGAAATTAATTAGCACTCTCTTGAGGTGTTATCACAAAGGCATACATTTATAAAAACCCTTAAAAGTAAATTAGTATCTATAGATACATGTATGAATTTACAATAAAGTCAAAGTTTCAAGGTGCCAAGTGTCAAAAGTTAAACACTACATTACATTCTATATTGATCATGATGGTACACACATACATAAGTGTGATAAATATGTGTGGTTTAACTACTATTTAGAATATTGGAATGTATATAATGCTTAATTTATTAATGTGTAGGGGTTTGGGATGTCCAACCCAAATACTAACCCCATTTTGAAGGGTCATCTTGTGGTTGAAAGTATAACTAGGGTTTGGAGGGAAATAGAAAGAAAACAACGATCAGTTCATAGGATCAAAGGTGATTGCACACATAAGAAGCATATAGATGTAAAATAATAGGGTTATAAGGAGGTATAAACCTAATAACATATAACCATACTATCATTGGGGATTAGACAATCCCAGTTACCACATAGTCACACTATTACTAGTAGTTTTAAGATGGGATTTGAGCTATAATTTTTTGATCTGAGTAGTGACAAAACATACATAGATAATTTAAAAAATCAGTAATGATTATTTTGAGAAAAATATTATATAAATAATCTAAGTACATCTCTCCCCTATTATTTTTTCAATCTAAATCATCTAAGTTCAAAATCAATCTATCCATTTTGTTATTAATATTTATAGGTTATGGTTGTATTTTACAAAATTTGAATTAGCCATTTCAAATAATGATTTTCAATAATGTTTTGCTATTGAAGACTAGCTCATTTTGCCTGCTCCCCTTGATAGGTTATCTTGAATTTTCACTTCATAATTTATACAACCTCCTTCCTACTCAATGCAATTTATTTTTTGTGCTAACCATGATGCCATATTTGATTCAAGTCGAGATTGAAAGTGTTTGGTCCTTCCAAGTCAAGCACTCTCAAGTTCCACGTTACATATATGAAATTTATTCCTTACATGTCACTAAGATTGATGTTGTTTTGGTAAACTTTATCAAAGTCACAGTAGTGATTGGAAGATATACATCATCTGCCTAATGCCTTCATACACTAATTATCAAAAATAATTGTGCCTTTTACACCTCTTAGTAATAAAAAAGGTGTGTATTTTTATACTTGATGAAAATAAATAGCCAACATTAATTGGTAAGAAATAGTAATAACAAAGAGATATAATCATTGAAATAAAAACTATGTTATGAGATTGGAAACTATGTTTTTTAGTTGAAAATACTATAACCCTAGAATATGATTATGATTTAGAATAAGGATATAAAGTATGTACCATTGATTGTGACTTAAAAATTTTTATGATCTAGAATAGGGATAAAATTATCATACCATTGATTGTGACATAGGATAGAATTGGCTTTTAATTGTGACCCTTTAGTACCAGTTCTAAATCTTTTATAGGATTCTAAACTTTATTAGTTCTTAGGCTATGTAACTTTCTGAGTTACTTTAACAAATATATATGATCATTATTTTGTCTTTGATTCAATGAATTGATGAACATAATTATCAAAAATTTATCTTCTTTTTCATCAACTTAATTCACCACAATGTTGTAAAAATATAACATTTTCAAGTTTTTCGGCCCTAGCTTCCCCTTTTAGAGTTACAACTACATATTCTACTCATATTATAATCATGGTTGGATTAATTTATAGTGCATGTGAGTGTTCCCATCCTAAATGAGATAAAATATTTTAAATTCTCTCCTTAGATAATCAAATTCAACCATATGCTTTCACTATGGCCTTCTCTTGGTAAAAAATGTGATGGCACAAGACTTGGAATGATGGCGATGCAGTGTAGGATCAATATGTAAACTCCTTGGCTGATTGTGTAGACCTCTTGATAAAACTTGATGATTGTGTGTGAGATAATTCAAATATAATATATCAAAATGATTTCAAGATCGATGCTTGATTGAAAATTTCTAAGGATATATTTACATTTATAAGGATTTCTAGGATAAATATGCACATAGATTGACCCTATGAGAGAGTGACAAGTTGTAATTAAGCCATATGGAATTAGGACAAATCAAAAAGGACCCATGAAAATAAGGTAAAAATAGGCAGAGTACCAATTGTGACTTGATCAAATTTAGTAAACTAAATATTATGACCCAATAGGTAAGAATAAAAATACTAAAAACATAGATCAAACTGAATAAATGATGACTAATTGGGATCTTAGCATTGAAAACTAACATATTTTAGGTGTTTATGAAGAAATATAGTTGTCTCAAAGCTGTGAATATTATAATGTGATTGGAAAATGTTTGAATATATTCAAATGTACATGAAGAGCATAAGTATGGTAATGCAAGACAAAGACACATTAAAGAAGGGTCTTGTAGCAAATTAGGTTTCTACATCAATTTCCACAAAATATAGTTATACATCCAATCCCTTATAATATAACTAACCAAGAAAAAAATATAACCTATAGCCAAGGGTATAAAATACATATGATATAACTTTCCCAAATATGAGTAAAATAGTAGAAAAGACAAGACAATAAATTTTAAATTAGAATGCATTAAGTTTGTTAGTAAAAATATAAATATTTTCATATACATATATATACATACATACATACATATATATATATATATATATATATATATATATATATATATTTACTAACAAACTTAATGCATTATAATTTAAAAATATATATGAAAATATTTATATTTTTACTAGAAAACTTAATTCATTCTAATTTAAAATTTATTGTCTCGATATTTAGATCTTAAATACAATAATTTATTTATTTTTTGTGTATAATTGGTAGGCATTATGAAAATATTTATATTTTTACTAACAAACTATATGCATTCTAATTTAAAACTTATTGTCTCTATCTTTAGATCTTAAATACAATAATTTATTTATTTTTGTGTATAATTGGTAGGCATACATCACTATCACATGATAGCATTGATGTGTGTGTGTGTGTGTGTGTGTGTGTGTGTGTGTGTGTGTGTGTGTGTGTGTGTGTGTGTGTGTGTGTGTGTGTGTGTGTGTGCATGCGTGCGTGCGTGCGTGGGTGTGTGTGTGTGTGCGTGTGCGTGCGTGTGTGTGTGTGTGTGTGTGTGTGTGTGTGTGTGTGTGTGTGTGTGTGTGTGTGTGTGTGTGTGTGTGTGTGTGTGTGTGTGTGTGTGTGTGTGTGTGTGTGTGTGTGTGTGTGTGTGTGTGTGTGTGTGTGTGTGATGAAGATATTAAATACAATCATTTATGTACTTTTGTGTATATTGGTAGGCATGCAACTTTAGCACATGATAGCATTAATAGGATAAATATGAATATGTGGTCTAATCCAAAACACTCTTGATAATAAATAATATTTTCACCTTCCTAACACTACAAAAAAATTAAAAAATTAAATAACTTACCAAAAAAATCATGTGTTTCCCTTCAATAGGTACTAAAATCTATGAGGCCTAAAACAACCCATCATTTTCTATCTATAAATGTATGTTATGTAAATTACAACCACAAAAATTTAACATGTAATCTAGTTCAAGACATTAATTGGCTTCACAATCAAAATATTTTATCAATAATCAACATTTACATGAAGTTTTATTTCTATCCAATGCTATCATAAACAAGAAGTGTGGTGATTATATTTTATAAGTAATAGAAACACTATTAGAGAGGGGATTCAAAATTTAACTAATTTTAAGATAACATCAATAAAGAATGTAAAACATTTCAAATTTAGAAAGTAATAATCTTATTATTTATTTTATTTTTAAAACTATCACAAACCCTAAAAATAATGACTCCCAAAAAATATAATGTACTCACTACAAAATCCTCGTTTATAGAGGCAAGAACTATACAACAATTATTGTAGCTTACCAAATGGATTGCTGAGAAAAAACATTATGAATGTCCTAGTTAACATAGTATGCCAATCTTGACTCCTATTTTACCATTTTTTTATAAATCAAATAAAATTTTAATGTATTTTAATAGGTGTAAATCTATAATTATCAAACTTCTGAATATGTACAATAATTTACTATTCTGATTTCAACAAATTATTAAATATAAAAACTACAATTTCTTAAAAACACTAAGAAGATTTATACTTAGCTTGCACATAGATTTATGTTGATTTTTCTAACTATATAACTATGAAACTAAAAATAATAAGCGACTATATATGTTCATTATTAGGTGTAGAATCAAAAAATAAATCTAGATAAGTCTATTATAAGTGGATAGTAAAACAAAGCATTTTAGTTTATTTACTATAGACTTATCCCAATTGACTATGACAGATAACATGTAGAGGAAGATAAAGAAATAATTATTATATAAATGACATATCAAAGGTAAAAATCATAATACATCTCTAGATACAATCACTATAGGTGGATAGTAGTGCAGTGTGCTCAAGTCTGTTGACTGCAAACTTTTCTTGGTTGAATGTGCATAAAAACTAATCACTAAAATTCTTGCACCTCTCACTACTAAGGAAATTGATATATCTCACTCTAAATAATATTTCACATAAATAATCATGTGTATTGTGTTTTAAACCCTTAGGGTACTTTGATAGATCAAAAACCTACAAGAAACTAGGCAAGTGGAATGGGTTAAGTTGAACTCAATCACAACCTTGATGATTGTTGTCTACATATCTAATACTCCAAGGAGGTAAATCAAGCCTAAATAGTTATCCCTCCTAAATTAAATGTGCAATGGTGTTCCTTTAACTATATATTTGTATCTAGAAGATGTATTTGATACTTGACAATAATATCTCTTGACTTACTTTTAAAAGCTCTTGACTTGGCTTATAGTTATGAACCCTATGAGTGATCTTGAGTTTGGAAGATATAGGGTAGTTTTTATCAAGGTGAAGAAGTGTAAAGATTAAACCAATTGAATATAAAGTAGGAATAATTAGTGACTCTTGACATGTATTTATAGGTGAACCTTTTAAAATTTTCATTTAGATGACCTTATGAAATATATAAGAGAAACCAAAATATTGATTTTAAATTTGGAAACTATTTATTATTTAGCATAGGAATCGATCGGCCTAAGTAGATAAGGGCATGCTACACTCTTTTCCACCTATAATGTGTGAAATAGTAATTTTACTAAAGAGAGGTGATTAGTATTTTGTTAGTACCAAAATGAAAACAAATTTATAAAAACACACTAACTAGCATACATCTCTAGGCCTAGTTACTAGGGTGAGCTTAATTTTTAAAAAAAAATGAAAATCACAACTAAAAAGTAAATTAAAAAACAAGAATCCTTCACCTTCCTTGGCTGCTTCAAATTCTTGTTGTAGTGGCTTACTCAGCTTGTGCTCATGAAGTCTTCATCAAAGGAGGCTTGGCTATCTCCTCTTCTCCTTGGCACCTTGTGGCTTTGGCTTGGCTTGGCTCAATATTTTGGCATCATAACTTTGGCATGTGAGAGATCTTGGAATCAATTTGACATGGTAACTTTGCACAAATTAATCTTTGAAATGATGTTCATGGCTTCTCTATTTATAGACTTTTGAGATTGATCAGAATTACCCTGAACCATCCATCACAAGATTGAGATGTGTGGCTAAGGATTAATCTAGTCCTTTAATTAAAATTGATAAATAGGCTCATCAATATTTGGGATAAAGGATCAATTAAGAGACATGGAGGGCATTGATGAGGCATGGGAGGCATGAATCATAATATTTGTGGCATTTATTGCCTAGAGATGTCTTCCCAAGAAATGAGGTCACCTGATGATGCAGATAATAAATATTCATTTCCAAAAATAAGTATTCTACAAGTTTCTATGAAATTATTAATTAGGCTCTAATTTGGTTTAATTATCTCTTAAGTATGATTAAGCACCTATGCACAAATTAATCAAATTGATTAGAAATCCTTGTTATTGGTTTTAAATTTGACTGGATTAGAATTAGAAGTCAATGTTATATGTGTTGGATTCATTATCCCATTTAGGATTTTACCAACACCAAATAACAAAGTCACATGTCTTATGCAAGATATTTGATATAAAAGAGCAATCTAGAGCACCTAGGTGCAAAATTGGCATTTTGACTTAAAATGATCTTATCAAAGTTAGCTAGCCCATAAATTACATTGCCCCATTTAATGATACTCTAGCTAAAATCAACACTTAATATGTCAAGTTCAAATTTTTTAATGCGATTTAGTATTTTTAGGCCAAATTGTGCACTTCATTGGAAATTGGTTAAAATCTTGGTTAGAGGTTATTGGTGTCCAGATTTAGGTGTCTACAGTTTGCCCCTATTTGGGAAGATGTTGCAAACATAGGCAAAGCAATATCTTATCAAATAATGAGAAAAGGCCTATATTCCAAAACAAAGATGATGGTTGAAAAACAAAGCTCCAAATGGTGTTTAGAAAGCCTGGGATGATGCCCCTCGAGGGAGTGGCCATCACATTTTTTGATGGATGGTCCCTTAAAAAGAAAAAAGAAGAAAGGTAGAGTTAACCCATGGTTGAGATTGATCTAAATGAGAAAATGATTGCATTCATTGATGTAAAAAGGATACTAATTCTCTCAAAGGTAGTTATAATCAAGATTAAAAATCAAAATAATGATTTTCCCATAGGTAGTTATAATCATTAAGAGGACCTAGATTGGCTAAAGATGATTGTGCCCTAGTTAGGGATGATTAGTAAGCATAACTCAAGGATATAACCTAGAATGCAGATTAAAGATTAGTAGGTACAAAGTGATGAAAGAGATGGATAGAGGAATAAGATTGATAATTATAAATTATGTAGTTGTACTTGCTAATGAGAATATGTTCATCCTTATTAGTAATGATACAACTAGAATGGCTAATGGGTTAATTTGATCAAGGGTGGGATGGAAGGATTTGCCAAGGTGCCAAAGATAAACTTCTACAACTCCATTGATTATAGACTTTCTTGAAGCTAATATTTGTTGTATCATGTGATGGTAGGCTTCATGATAGAAGACCATGAAGACTATCCCAAAATATGGATAAGGACTGACTCTCAATGTAATAAATAATTGAAAATAATGTACCAATGATAAAAATTGTGATGATAATGTTGGTGTATGAATATAGATGGACTCAAGAATAATGTGTGAAAGGAATCACCCAATGCATACATATAGACTAAGCTGAGGAAATAATGTTGAAAGCAAACAAACAGGCAAGAGAACAAACAAATAAACAACTTGAAATAAATAAACAAATAAAAACCCTAAAAACAAAAGCAAAAGAAAGCATCCTAGCAATGACCATGCCTTAGTAAGGTAGATCAAGGATAACTAACTAGGCTTAGACAAGACAAATATTTTTGGATTTTGAAATATTATGAATGTTTTTAGAATTTTGAGGTATCTTAACTCAATTGAGAATGACAAGATACTTACTCACAAAATGGCAAGAGTATTTGGCTTAGGTTATTCATAAAATGTTGAGACCATATAGAAAGGGGGACTAAGGTGACCTCAACATGATTTGAGCATGACCCAAATAGTCCTAAAATGACCTCAAGTCATATTAATTCCATCCATAAAAAATGTAGGGAAAAACTAACTAGGTCCCAACAAGTTCTCAAATCCGATAAATGGCCAGTTAAATGAAAACAATAATAGCAAGGTGATGTGTCAATGCATGATAAACAAGTATTGCCCCTAGTTTTCCAATAGGTGGTTATAATTAGGATACAATGGAATATGTCAATGATACTAATTTTCCCATAGTTATTTATAATTAGTATCAAGATTGGTGAAACATTGATTTGACAATAGGCAGTTATAATCAAGCTCATATAAACAAGCTTGATACAAGATGGAAAATGAAAGATATCTTGCCAAATCAACTATCACACTAATTTCATTGACTATCATTTAAACATGGATTTTATAAGAGTTGAAACTTGATCAAAATCCCTTCATAAAAGAGTGGGAAGAACCAAAGTAACCAAGATCAAAATAAGACTGGGTAGGATGACTAAATATAGGCTTTGGTCTAGATAGGAATTGAATGGTTAGATGGCACGGTCTTACTAAGGATAATGATGGTTTTTGATAGATTAGATAAAATGGTAAGAGTGTTTCCCCCAAGTGATGGGGTAAATATAAAGATACGTGAAAATGGCAAAAGGATATGTAACAATGGTAATAGCATGGCAATGTGATATGGTATGGTACATGTTTTTGGCTTGGGTGTGGTTTTTGATTTTTTTGTTCCTATTGATGGGGAGATGTATGTCCTAATAAACAAAATATATAAAGAGAATACTTGATCATGTTAATTTCTATCCCATACCTCATCTGAATAATTGTTCTATTAAAAACTTAATGCAGATTTGGTTTTCAAGAATGCTTTTATGATTTTTATTGGTCATTGATTATGATTCCTTCAAACATCGAGACAAGGTATCTTTGTAACCTCTACAAAGGAATGTATAGCCATAGATGGTAAATAATGAAAAATAATGGATGGTAGGTTTGATTGTGAAATGGAATGGTAGATGATAATGGAATGTATAATGGTTGGGAGACAAATGAAGATCAAGACTTTTAGTCACATGTAATGTTGTTGATACCAAATTTGACATAACTTTGAATGTGGTTGGGCTGAAGACTTTTTAATATTATCTCAATAAGATCACCATATTTTTTTTGGTTTGATCTTGATAATAACTACCACTTGATTAGGTTGTAGATAAGAATCTATTTTGATTTGATATTTTATTTTGTCTTCATCAAGTACTGAAGAACTTTTATGCTCATTTATTGGTACCTTAATGAAGTTTTCACCAATGAAGTTGTCTTGATTGTCTGGTAGCACCTTCAATAAGGTTTCACTAATGAACATTGGCTTTTGACTTTGATTTTCTTCTAGTGATTTTTAAAATTTTTGACTAGAAGATGTTGAGTTAGAACTTTGATTGTATTCTAGTGCTTCTAAAAAGGTTTCACTAGGAGAGTGTTCTTTTGCTACATGAATGTGGTCTTGGCCTCCTTGTTCTTCTTCAACTATTATGTCACCATGGATGCAGTTTAACAAAGTGTGATTCTATCAATCCAATTTGACACTTATGAGAGATGGAATGTCAATGATATGGCTATTTTAATTAATAGTAATGGCCTATGGAATATTAATGGAATGGGGAGAGGTTACATAATCCTCATAAAAGATACTAGGATAATTTGTGTCAAAGTTGAAGTACTCATATTCAAAAATCATACAAGGATCACAAATGTATTCCAATTGATCTACAAATCATGTGTAACCAATTTTTTAATATCCATGAACATATTCTTCTTTTGAATCTGATTCTAACCCAAGGGACTCTAATTCTTATGTTGAGACTGATGTTGATTCTGATTCTAATGTTAAATCTAATGTTATTCTAAGAGTATAACCTAACTCTAACTCTAATTCTTCATATGATGGGTACTCTATTACAATGGTGTCTTGTTGAATATTTGGTTTTGGACAAGTAATGGCCTGTGATGGCATAAGGGGCTCCACAAAAATTGGTTTATCAAAGTGGGATTCCTCTAGGATGGCAAGAAGGTCAAGATATAACTCCTCAAATATTAGATTGTCAATAGGAGGCTCTTAAAAAATAGGCACATGGTCAAGGTAATGATTTTCCCAAGCTATTTATAATCATTAAGAAGTGAATCGAAAAAGACTGGCTCATTAGTGTGAGACTCCTCGATAACTAGTATAGGATCAATAGGTGATTCATCATAGGTTGACTTATCATAAGTGGTTGGTTTAATAAGAACATCTTGGATTGGTTTGTTGTCTTGGCTTTGGTTTTTAATGAGTTAGAAAATACCAATTTTGAACATAGCTTGGTCTTTGAGGGATTGGATCAGTTGAGGTTTGGATGGGATTATTCTAGATGAGGAATGGCTTATGGTTAGATAATGGTAGGACATTGGGGAGCATGATTACTTGCATGAGCCAAAGGATGAAGTCATAAAATGGTAATGATAAGGCATTGTGGGGCGTGATTACTTACACAAGCCAAAAAACTAGGTCTTATAATTATGAAGTGGCATTATGGAGCTTGATTATTCGATTAATCCAAAGGATGAGGTTCTGGTATAGAAATGGTTTGGCATTATAGAACTTGATTGCTCACATAAAATAAAGGATGAGGTCTTGGTATGGAAATGGTGTGACATTATGGTCTTGGAATATAAATGGTATGATATGGTGGAGCTTGATTAATCTCATAAGCCAAAGCATCCAAGGCTTCCTCATAAACCATATCATCCCAGTTATGAGTTGGCTCATAAACTAGTTCTTGACTGTGTTCCATGTACTGATTATTATAAAGAGAGTATGGATCTATATCCCAAACAACATTATCTATATTTGGCTCTTCAAAGTCCTCCTCACAAGCCTCTTTATGCCAATCAAGGTCTTTATTTATATTTTGTGGATTTTGATTATGTTCCCCATATGGAGTATTATATGGAAAATAATAAAACTCCTTAGAAAATCTTCCTCTATAAGGGTTCCTAGTGGGATTTCATTCATCCATTCTATCATAAGTTGGATTGTACATGAATCCACCATGAGTGTATTTGTACATATCTACATAAATGATGAAATCTCCAAAATAAAAAAGGCTGAGTTTTACAAACTCTGAAAAACTATCCAAAGGACAAATGGTTCAAACTTGGTCTAACTTGGTCGAAGGGGTGGAGTTTTATCTTTAAAATGGTTTAAAAATGGAATTGTATCTCCAAAATGGTTTATGATAAGACTTGGCATAAAACATCCTAACATCAAATGTCAAATGTCATATGAACAAAAGATCAAGCATCTGAATAAGAACTAATATGTCAAAGGTCTAGGTCAAAGTGTTCCAAACAAGGTATAAACTAGGAAAGCAAAAAGTTAAGTTACTAGGTCTTTTGGCTAAATGCAGCATCAAAAGTTAGGCTCAAATAAATAGGCATATGCTAAGACTTTTGGCCAAATGGCATCAAAATATAGACTTAAAACAAAGGTATCATGTGATTTGATTTAATCTAATAAGTTTGGAAATAACTTTAACATAAACCCAACACATGGAATGAAACATAAACATGATCAGTTGGCATAAGTCATGAGGCAAAAGGCTTTTGGAGAAAGGTTGTATTCTCCTAAATAAAGGTACAAAAAATGATGAGGATAGGCATTGAACAAATAAACCATCAATAGTTTTCATTTTTGGGTAATCAATTAACTGAAGTTATGCAACCCAAAAGAGAAAGATCTATGTATTAGCCCCATGAATTGAGGCTTAAATATAAATCAATCAATGTTTGGATCTAAACTTGACAAGGATAATTAAAAACTCAATGTTTAAAACTAGGTTTTAACCAAACAAGCTAGACAAGATCAGACAACATGATGGCACATAAATGAGGTCCAAACAGTTGATGTGACATGGTGTGAAACAAATGGTTTTTGATATAAGGTGAAATAAGTCATGAAACAAATTGAGCACTCTAACGGTGTAAACATAATTGAATGATGTGATCTATGTTATGCTTCAAAATACTCAAAGGCAAAATGGTTTTGGCATGTTTTAGGTAGCATAACACTACCCTCCTTAACTCAAATACACTATTTTGACATGGATTATGAACAAACAAACAAGTTTTAGTCTCAAAACATACCAAGTAAAAATGACCAAAATACACTAAGTATAATCATCCAAATCCGAGTAAGGGCATGGCAATGTGGGGTTGAATAAACTATCAAGCTTTTAAATATTTATAGGGGAATCAATTGCATAATTATTTTCACATCAAATAATGTAAAAGAAAAGCATGTAAATTGATTGACTGTGGCATTGGCTAGTTGTAAAAAGGTATAGTCCTTTTTATAACCACTACATCTTATTATTCACTTAGTGTAGTGCAATGTCCAAATGCAAATACGTCGCGTGTGCAACTTAAAAGGAGTAAGTGAATTCAATGCTAGGAGATGAAACCCTGGGTCAAATATTCCCTAAAGAACTTGTGGGAGGTAATGATGTCCCCTTCGTAAGCCAAATTTTACATGAAATAAAATACTAAAATAGAAAGACTTTAGGGTCATTTTCAAGGTCACCCAATACTTTTGTGAGTTTTAGGGGAGTGCTTTAGATAACAATCTTTCTATGCCTTAGACTAGAATATTTGCAAATAAGTAAAGAGCTTTTGATTCCAAGGGTTCCCTAAAGGGGAAAAATGGAAGAGCATACACGTAATATCCTTCTCTTTGCCAGTCAAAAAATAACTAAACAACTATTGAATACAAAAAATTAGATAAGTGATTTCAATTTTAAGCCCAAATGAAATATTTGGTGGTGTTCATTTGACCCCTTAGTTTTAATTTGTAACTTTGAAAGCTAACTACAAGATTTAAGCAATAGCACCCTAAATTATTTTCCTTTAAGCACCAAAATGAAAAGTTTGAATCATTTTAAAACACCCTAAAAGAAGTTTAAAAGGATATACTTAAGCATGCTTTGATGATTTTTCAAGTAAAACTTACAAAAAAAATGTTATCAACATGTTTAGCTTAGAATCACTTTTGAAGATGAAACAAATAACTTAAAAAAATGAGCTCTCAGGTTTGTGTTAAAAAAAACATAGTGACTATCGATGGTTATACTAATTGATGATGGTGATGATTATGTAGACTGATGATAGTTTTACTAACTGACAATGGTTATGCAGACTGATGATGGTTTTACTAGTGTTAATCAATGACGGTTATACTTAACCAATAATGGTTCATCAATGGTTTACTTAACTAGTGACAGTTATTGTGTAAACCCATGACAAAGAAAAATGGCAAAATAAAGCTAGAAAATCAAATTTCAAAAGTTTTAATGATCCAAATGAATATTGTAAGTTACATAATGATCTTTATCATGTGTGGGATGTGTTGGGTCCCACTAGGTGTGCCATTATGTAAACTAGGAATATGAATCAAGAGAGTTGATTAGTATTGTGTTAGTCCCAAAATAAAAATAAAATGATAAAAACATAATAGCTAGCATACATCTCTAGGCCTAGTTACTAGGGTGAGTTTAATATAAAAAAAAAATGAAAATCACAACTAAAAAGTAAAGAAAAAAATAAGAAACCTTCACCTTCCTTGGATGCTTCAAATTCTTGTTGTAGTGGCTTGCTTGGCTTGTGCTCATGAAGCCTTCATCAAAGGAAGCTTGGCTATCTCCTCTTTTCCTTAGCACTTTGTGGCTTTGGCTTGGCTTATCTCAATATTTTGGCATCATAACTTTGGCATGTGAGAGCTCTTGGAATCAATTTGACATGGTAACTTTGCACAAATTAAGTTTTGAAATGATGTTCATGGCCTCTCTATTTATAGTTTTTTAATATTGAACAAAATCAACCTAAACCATCCATCTCAAGATTGAGATGTGTGGCTAAGGATTAATCCAAATTTGAAATTAAAATTGATAAATAGGCTCATCAATATTTGGGATAAATGAGGAATTAAGAGGCATGGAGGGCATTGATGAGGCATGAGAGGCATGAATCCTAATATTTGTGGCATTTATTGCCTAGGGATGTCTTCCCAAGAAATGAGGTCATCTGATAATGTAGATATTCAATATTCATTTCCAAAAATAAGTATTCAACATGTTTTTATGGAATTCTTAATTAGTCTCTAATTTGGTTTAATTAGCTTTTAAGTATGATTAAGCACTTTGTGCACAAATTACTCAAATTGACCATAATGCCTTGTTATTGGCTCAACATTTAACTAGATTAGAATTAGAATTTGATGTCAAAGACATGATTATAAATGCTTTGTGTGCACTCAATTTAGCAAACCTTGTAAATGCTTATGAAGTAGTCATTTATGTATTTTGAAGTTTTAAAAATATAAACTTTAAAATTGTAAAATGAAAGTAAAATAAAGCATAAAGTACACTTGTACATGATGAAACTAAATTTCTTTACAATAAATAAATGATAATGGATAACCATGCCTCCTTATTGAATCACTCAGATAATTTGAAACAATGATTAACTAGGAGTGATCAAGTCCCAATTTGAATAACCAATAAGGCTCTTGGGTTGGAAACATGCATTATTTCAACCCTAAATGAATAAGGTATAATACACAATTTACTAATCCAAAAGGTGGAACCATGTTAGTCTTGCTAGAAATGATGCCAAGGTTGTTGAGTATCACTAGACTCAAATGTACATCACTCATACACATTCAATTCACACCACTATAGATGGGTCTATATTCTAATTTGTATGATCAAAAGAGAATGAATAAATATGCATGCCCCCATCATGATAACATTGCTCATAGACGTACATTGAAATGAGTATTTTGCTTTTGAAATTTGAAGTTTGAAATTTGAAATTTGAACTTTGAATTTTACAATTTAACTTTTGAATTTTTTAATGTTGAGATTTGAAACTTTGAATCTTATAACTTTAAAACTTTTAACTTTGAATAATCATGATCATGAATGAGTATCATTCCCCTTGAATTTTGTGTTAAGTGATACAAAATGTTTATGCATATATATGCTCAATTATAATGGTATTTGTAACTTGTAACTTTGATCTTGTAAATATTTTTCATAAACCCATCCATATACATTCAAGTTTGTATAAATTTTTACTTTGAGTCTTTGAAAAGTGAGTGCATATTCCTAATGTGCCAATGTTTTATTTTTTAATTAATTTGAATCTTTGAAATCCTATATTCTTTTATAAAAATTTATTTTACATTGATTTTCATCTTTGAAAACTTGTACAGTGTATCTTTTAAACCTATATTTTGTACCAAATATAATTTTTATTTTCTCATGGAAGCTTAGATCTCTAAGAAAATACCACTACAATGCCCCCTTTTGAGATGAGGGATGTATCCTACAAGTCACTCATCTCAAAATAAAGGTTAAGCATGTCATGTGATAAAAGATATGATCATGTTTCATTATGTCATCATTGGAGATTATATCATCATAGAAAATCCAATTTTCCTTGAAGCATGTATGTAACATATTTAATGTGAGGCATAAAAGTTTTATGTTTATCTAGATATAGCAATGAAGCATGTAGTAAGGTAACCATTAATGAAGTATACTATTCCCGAATAAGTTCATGATAAAGATCATGGAACCACTAATCAAGCTCAGTGAACACCCAAACATAACATGCAATGTCATACAATATGGCCAAGGTCCATATATAACGGAATATACAAGTTAAATGTTTAAATGACACAAAATCAAATAGTGTACACATAAGACCAAAGTGCCATAAAAAATGGATATGTTCAAATTTCACATAAAACACACACACACACATATTATATATATGATCAATAAATTTTCATAAAAGAGCCAAGGATAACACATAATGAGCAATCAATGTCTAGCATATTATGTAAAAAAATAAATATCATCACGGGATAATAAAATTAGTGGAAACTGGTATATGCCATTCATATGTATCATTGTCATATTTTATTATAGTATCATATCTAGCATAATATGAAATATGAGAGATTAGAAAGACAATTGTGGTATATGTAGCTAAACATCACATTTGAGATCATAGAGAGATGTAACCTAATATATCTATATATTTATATACCCCTATCATAGACATGGCCATTGGGTAGAAAGGATTCTAACATATAATAATGCATCTCAAATGTATGTCTAGTATTACACTCATTTTCCTTGTGAAATGCATGTCTTTGAAAAATAATATTCTATCTACCAAAATATGTGATAAAAACATATGAAAAGAAGTAAACTAGTATCTTATGTTATGTTTAGGTCCTAATTTTTGATTTCTAAAAATATTTTGAATGTTTTTGTATTTTTGTAATATTTTATTTTTTCTAGGTTTTTGAAACAATTTGATTTTTTTTTGCATTTTTGATATTTTTGGAAGGGAATTATCCTATGATCCCATATATTGGAGGATTATAGTGCATGATTGGATTGAATATTTTAAGGGTGACTTTCCATGGATGAAATATGATACATGTAGATGTATCTAAATCTAACAAGGCATTATGTGTCATAATGTAATTATCATGATCATTCCTCATTTTTAAAAAAAAAGAATGTGAAGCCCAAGAAGGTTCAATACTTTGTGAATTTTTTTGTAAAAATATTTGTGTTCATTGCATAAAATGTTGACCTATCTAAGGTAATGTCATATGATGCACTATAGGATATTTAAGCTTCATTGAACCTTGAGTAACTCTTGGATATGAATCTTGTTTCCTAGGAAGGTATACCATTTTCCTTCAAATTATCCATAGAGAAAGATTATATATATATGTAAGAACTAATTTTGTACTATTATCTTGAATGTATGCACATATTATCTTTGTACCATGTTTAGAATTATATGTCTTGATTTCACTTTTACAATGCCTTAAATAAGTTCCACAACCATTTTTTGTGAGGGGGGAGGAGGAAAATTTACCATTAATTTTAGAGGTTACTCAAATTTATTTCCTTTAATTTTGACCACTTTATTTCAATGTATGTATTTGAGGCATTTATGTGTTTGATCAAATTTTGGATTCAAAGTAAAAAACCTAGATGACAACACTACTATGAAAAATCAGGAGAATAATATAAAAATGATAGCATTCCCTAATTTGGAACTATTATATTATAAATACTTACTAAAAATAGCAAAGTGTTAGAGAAAACAAAGACTTAGTTAGAAACTATGCCTCTAGGAGGAATCAGGGTCTAAAACTTATTATGTAGAGACGTCTAATGACTAGAATTAGGAATCTAGAACTGTATCTAGACCTAGACAATAGTTTTTAGAAGAGTAAATTATATGGGTGACACTCTTTCCCAACCTAGGGTGATCCTATCCACATGCAGTGAAGAAATCAATATGTATGGGTTCTCAGTGCCTTTGTCTGTAGATATTGTGTTTGGTGCAAGAGCTCATGATGACTTGTAAAGACCACTATGTGATTGATTTTTCTTAAGAACCCTAGATCTTTGACATGTGAAGACTAATTAAAATCAATGGGTAAAAATGGTTCAATGGTTGAAGTTGTGTGATACCTCAACACTCCATGTGTTGATCATTGCTTACATACCAATACTCCAAAGAGGGATCAAACTTCATGTAGTTCTCCAATGCTACGATGGTGTGTGAATAATTGGTATAATATGCTAGATGTTGGTACAATAGTGATGTGATTAGGTTCCTTAAACATGAATTATGACCTATAAAATGTATTTATACTTGATCTTTGGGCTACTAAGAAATTATAAGTGGGAAAATTAAGTATTTTTCTCTCAATTTGCACATGTTTTTCTGGTGATTTTTGATGTGAAAGCCTCTTCCCATGAAAAATGGCTTTAAAAGTGTTTATATATTGTATCATTTAAAATCATTCAAATGGGAATCTTAGAAACATAGGTTGACCTTTCTATAGCTTTGAATTTGACAAATTAGTCATTATTTGGTGGGAAGACAGGAGAAGGGGGAAGGACACTAGAGTAATGTGCTCATATCCCCTAGGGAACTCATATCCTATGGGTGTTTTAATCATGTTTTTGGTTACATTAAGTCTAAAGGATGTCTAAGGCTGATAATAATGGGTATTATTACATTCAATGGTCATCTATCAACTTATAAAAGTGTGAAAGATGGTCTAAAATGATCAAAAGGGGTCCTAAGATAGGTCTAGAGCTAAGTGTGTAAAAGAGTGGTCACAAGTGCATGGTTTTGGCTAAATGTTAATTTTACATGCCTACATTTTTGACCCTTTTATTTTATTAATGTATCAAAACTATAATTATTAGAGTAAAAGAAAAAATAGTGCATACTTAAACTTACTTGTGGAAATGAGTCTTGGATGTAGGCCGCAACATTGAATTGTATTTCATGCAAACCTGCAATGAAACATATGTAATATCAGTATTTAATTAAGATGGAGTTAAAGATAAGAAAAAAGAGAGTGATAAATAATGAATACACTTTATTGGGTATGTGAAACATTGTGCTTTTCTAGTGTTAGAACCGGTAACTATGGCAGGTTATGTATTAATGTTGAATAGCATGGATTTAACTATTTATACCCCAATCCTAATCAAAAAGTGGGTGTGCTTAGGAACTCAAGTTTTTATTTACTCTATCATCACCACCCATAGTATTTTATTAATTTTTAATCCATTCATAAATCATAATAGATATTTATAGTATAAAAATTGGTGTAGATACTAGTGCAAATAGCAAAGCAACCACTACAAATGGAATAAGATTCAATTATAGTAAAAAACTAGCATAAAATTGGTGAAAAATAGGTGTAAATACTAATTATAATCTAGGTATGGTGTATACAATGTGGATAATGACATGACTTACCATTTCCAAAACTAAGCAATGTGTCATACACATGCCCCCAACTAATATCTAGTACATATAGGTTCTGAGACTAAGAAAAACAACTATGATTCTAAGTAAAACATGTGCCAACTTCAAACAACATGTCGTGCATGATTTCCCATAAACTAATAAAATATGAGATAAAAATATGTAATTTAAAGTAATTATGGAAACTAAGACTTTAAAACTACTAAGTATTGATTCGAGTAAATTGAGGTTTTGAGAAATTATGGAAATTCCCATTTTTTAGGCATTTGGACAATACTATTGGGAAGGAAAATAGAGCAGTGCTCTCCTATACAATATGGCACTCCCATCCAAAGTGGATTTATGTGTTTTTTCTGAGCTTGAAATTATGTCAAATATGTAACCATTGTTAAATCTAGTTTGTGTACTATTCTAGGAAACCTAGTCTCTAAGATAAATATCTATGAATCCCCCCTCTTTTAAGGTGAGTTGTTGAGCATGTGAAAGAACTTAACTCAAAATAAAAGGTTATGTAATAAGTATTTATGATGTAAAAAATGAAAATGTGAGTAATAATCGCATCTTTTAAAATCATGACATTATCATGTATGTAAACTAATCATAGTAATAATGTAAGATGTATTTGGAAATAAGCATTCACATTAAGTGTGTCTAGATAGCTGTGATAATGAAACATGCATGTAATGATCAACTAAGTATATAATGTTGAATATAACTACTTAAGTAATAATGCATGGTCTTCATCATGGAAATGGAAGGGCTAGGAGGATGCATGATGTCCATCATGGCATTGAAATCTAAGAAAATAATCAATTAAAGTGTCATGGCCATGATGCACACAATCAAAGAGTACATGCACAACATACAAAACACATAATAGGAGGCCAAGGGGCACAAACAAGGGACATGTTCAAATCTCACTCACTCAAATATAAGACACATATAGAGGCATGTTCAAATTCCCTCACACACATACATGAAAATAATGGAGGCTTAGAGCCACATAGGACATATTCAAATATCCACACATGGAAATAATACAAACACAAGGACATGTTCAAATGCCCTCACATTCATAAAATTAGAGATATAAAGGCTTAGATTCACATGGTAATGACATATTCAAATTCCCTAAAAGAAAATAGGGAGATGCATACATGATATAAAGCTAGGAAATCAATATAAAATGCATGCATGATTATGTATTATGATGAACAAAAGCTAAGTTTTAATCTGAGTATATTCAATAACTAATATAAAAAGTAGTATATCACAATGTTAGTGAGTGATCAATATTTTAATATGTAATACATTGTAAATTATTGAGTTGTGAGTAAGATAATTAGGCCAAAGAAGGATAAAACCTATGTATAACATACCCCATTAAGCTAGCTGGTGAATTTATTTGTTGTAGGAATACTATGTGAAATCTAAAAATGAGTAGTGAGAGTCTGATCTCACCGAGATAATAGTGGGGTTAAGGACACTATATTATTACACTCTTGTCTTCCACAACACACTTATTTAAATGTGATTTCTAAGTGTGTAATAGTGAAATTATCTATCACTAAGCCTAAACTCATGTTCTATACAATCTACAATCACTCATGTACCCTGGTGAAGCATGTATGATATAAAACTAGATAAAACATTTATAGAATACTTTTCACAACTAAACTGAGGTATGAAAAAATACATATAATCATGAATAAGTCCTATTTTTGATATTTTATATGATATTTAATTATTTTTGTATATTTAAAATATTAAACTGAGAAAAAGAAATAAGGATACTAATCAATGACTCCCTTAAGAGTATTACCATCAATAGATATTGTATTGAATAAAGGAATGGATATCTCTTACAAATGAAGAGTGTCATGAAACTATGTATCTTCTATTGCATTGCCATATTCATATTTTATATAATCAATATCATTAGGATTATACTAATCTATATTGTTGTAATCATCATCACCTAGATTTTGGAATTGTGAAATGCCACTATTGTCTTTTGTTGTATCTTTATATGAATAAGGAATTTCCCCATATTATGTTATTGAATTTTATAATTTTTCCTTTACAATGTGTAATGTGTCATGTACCTTTACTGATATGCCATTACTTGTATGTATTTGTATGCTAGTTGAACGTATGTTTTCTTATATATGCTTTCTCTCTAGAAATTTTCCTTCTTTGGAGAAGGATGTGACATTTCCTTCATGTTCAAATGATATTCAACCTTTTATTGTATCAATCATTTATCCTATTTATTTTAACCATGATCTTCTAAGCACAACATTGTAGGTTCTTGAATTTGAACTAACATGAAAAGTAAGATAATGTTATTTTAAAGAAAAATAAACTTTTAACTTAATTGATCCCGTATATTTTTTAGATGCATTAGTTTGATCCAAGTGTTGATGCTTATTCCCAAGAAATGTAAGAAAAAAAATTGATTTCTTGATATTCCTTAACCTTGACATCTATTATTTTTTTCCATCTATGTGAGCAATAATAGTGAAAAGGTCTTGATATGAGTAAAGACTTGGAATTGCCCCCTTTGTGACCATATTTGAAACTATATATTTTGTAGGTATTTCATGCTTTGGAGACTATTTTTTAGAAACCTATTTTAAGAATGTTTTTTTTCTTATCTTAAATTTGATTTGACAACTTCTCTTTTTGTAATGCCACTTTTTCTTGGTGTAACCTTTGCTTTGAAAACTATTCCCTTTGCAATTGTTATTTTTGATCTTATTCCTTTTTTAATCTTGCTTGATCTAACTTATCTTGTTGAATATTTTCTTGTTCTAATTGTACCTTTTAAACCTTTTCTTACTCTAAATTGTCCTTTGGTAACAATTTTTATACTAATTATATTTCTAGCACTTGTGCTTTAGGAAATGCACTCATAAGGTGATTGGGTTACTTAAGTGATGTATTAATGATAACATCACCATTGTAAATTATATTTTGTATTTTATGCTTAAAATCCAAATAATTATATCTATGATGCCCATGCATTTTGTGAAATGCATTATAATATTTTAATCTCCTCAGAGGAAGTAGAGGAGGTAGTTTGATCAACTTATTTCTAACCATTGCCCTTAGAATCTTATTATCCATTTTAATAATTTTTGAATCACTTATTTTATATGTATTCTATTTTAGTTTTTCATTTTTATATAAAATATTTTTATGTATAACATTGCTAGATGGAGATGCACATGCATGATTAATACTAGCATATTCTAGATTCTTTGCACATATAATCTAATGTTCCAATAATGTGATCTTTAAACTAAAAAAATAATTTTGATTTTTAATCTCTACTATTAAATTTCCCATAGATATTATTTTATCCTTTATATCCTCACAATCACAATCCCTAGGAGCTTCGGATTGAGCATGCATACATACACCCTAAAGAGGAAATGCGAGAAGTTGAGGGTTTGAGGAAAGATAGGTTGATTAGATTAATTTTAACTATAGGATGGGATACCTTGCCTCTTTGGATAGTGGTATCATGGACCTGGTTAGATTTAAATTAGTTTTCACAACCTTAATGGTTAGGAGGAGTAAGAAGAGATTATTTTCTATCCATAGAATATGACACTAAAACCTAAAAAATGTTGTTATAATAGAATATATCAGATTTAAAAATCCTAAAATAATAAATATAAATTTAAAAAATAAGGTTAAAAACCTTATAACCATTTTTTTTAGGGTTTGGAAACATTTTAACAATAAATTAGTTCACCAATATGTTTTATCAAAATTGGGATTCAAATTGAAAACCCTAGATGACAACACTACTATGCAAAATCAGGAAAATAATATAACAATGATAACATTCCCTAATTTAGAACTACTATAGTATAGAAACTTAATAAAAATATAAAATTTTAAGGAGAAAAAAAAGACTTGGATAAAAATTATGCCTCCGAGAGCAATCAGGGTCTGAAACTTATTGTGCAGAGAGGTCTAGTGAGTGGAATCAAGAATCTAGAACTAGATCTAGACCTAACAATATCATTGAGAAGAGGACACTAGAGGGGTGGAACTCTTTTATAACTAGGAAAATATTATCCAATTTTAGTGAGGAAATCAATGTTTTTGGGTTCTTTATGACTTCATTTGTAAATCCTCTATCTAGTGCAAGATCTCACAATCACTTGTAGAGACTACTATGTGATTGATTTTCCTTAAAAAATTAGATATTTGACATGTGAATACCAATAAAATCAATGGTTAAAAAGGGTTTTTTGGTTAAATTTTTGTGATACCTAAACACCCCATGTGTTGATAGTTTCCTACATACTAATACTCTAAAGATGGATCAAACTTTATGTAGTTCTTACATGCTACAGTGCTGTGTGAATAACTAGTGTAACATGCTAGATGTTGATGTGATATTAATGTGATTACATGCCTTAATTATGACTTGTGACCTATAAAAAATTCATACTTGATATTTTTTCTACTATGGATGTATGCAATTATAATTGGGATAAATAGGTATTTTGCTCTCAATATGAAAGTGTGATTTTGGTGATTTTTGTTGTAAGCCTCTACCTATGAAAAATGGTTTGATAAGTGTTTATATAGTCATATCATTGAAAATAATTTGAATGGGTATCATTAGGTACATATTATTACCTTCCTATATCTTTTAATTTGGAAAATTGGTCTTTATTTGGTAAGAAGATAGGAGAGGGGAAGGATACTAGAGCAGTGATCTCCTATAACCTAGGGTGCTCCTATCCTATGGGTGTTTTAATCACGTTTTTTTAGGTATGGTATAAATGATGTATAAAGTTGATAAAAATGGTTATTAATACATTATGTGGTCTTCTATCAACTTAGAAGAGTGTGTAAGGTGGTCAAAAATGATTAAAAGGGGCCCTAAGCTAAGTCTAGAGATAAGTGTGTAAAAGAGTGGTCACAAGTGCCCGGTTTTAACTAAATGTTAAATTTTGCATGTATATAATATGAAATATAGATTCTAATATAAGAATATTTTATATCCAAGGGTATCCTAATAACATGTTAAAGACCCATGTGCTTGGTAAGACTATAAATGGATTTTTCATTATTGTTAAAGCAAATTGAAAAGGTATCACAATATTCCCAAGAGTCTTATGTGTATGATCATCGAATGATTTTACTAACCTTGATGTATCCTAAAAATATTTATCTATTCATCCAAGACTATGGATGAGCGTTATAAGTACGTGTATTTTCACTTGACTCATTATCAATCATTACATTGTGGATGGGTTATTTTTTTATGTATACTCTAACAAATAGTGCATGCATATTGGAATCATCATCATTTATTTCACTATAATAAAATGTTATTACTATAAATGGTGATAATGTGATCATAAACTTACCTATAATTTCATTTATTATATTCCCATATGATTTAGGAGGAAAGTGTGCATTGTACACATGATGTACTTCTGAATTATATGTATTTTTGTACCATGATTGGAAAAGGATTACTATACATTTTCAAATGTGTATTTTTGTTTTGTTGTGGTCTTTATTTATTTATGGGTTTACTTAGCTCAATATTACTATCATCTATAATATCATTTATCTTATGGTTTACTTATCTCAATAGTAATATCATCTATAATAACATGTATCTTGTGCCTTAACTTGTAACAATTATTCATATAATTCCCAATGCATCTATGGTAATCATAATATAAATTAATATTAAAGCCCTTATGTTGAGGATTGGCCAAATAAATCTCAAATGGTGGAGGTAGAGATACAAGATTAAAAATAATTAGTTTATGTAGCAAGATATGAAGAGTTTGTGGTAACCTTGTAGATTGCCTCCTAGGTGGAGCTACCAATTGAAGTTTATTTGTTGTTGTGCTATTGTGTTAACTATTAAACTTTTTCTTCATTTTTGATTTCTTTAGAATTTAATTTTTATTTTGTCTTGATTTATAACTTGACATTAGATGTATATAGAGCATTTGGTGTATAATTTTTCTTATTCAAGGCTATGAGTTTGACTTATATATCTATGATTGTGTGGCATATCTAATCGAAAGATCTGAATTTATCAAACATGATTGATTCATGGAAAGATAATAACAAGATTTAAGTGAATATATATTGTAGTTAATTATCTAACATATATTTTTTATTTTTATCATAGTTTTTTACTTATAACATATTCATAAATTGGCGTGTTTGACTCTTGTTTGAGCTTAGTAATTTGTGCATAGGATATTTTTTCACCAATGTTGATTGAAAAGTTTGCTAATAATTGTTTTTCCAATGGGTACAATGCTCTAAATGATTGAAAGGGATATCATAAAACCATTGGATATTATAATTCTTGAGGCTTCTTGGAAAGAGTGTGGTGAGAAATTTGTCATTATATGCATAGTCTAAGCATGTTGTATGGAATAAACAAAGATGTTACTCAAGATCACCTTTCCTCTCATAAGTGGCATCTTAGGATGTAAGAAACCTATTTTTAATGGGTAAGAGTATATTTAATGTTCAAACATATTGTGAATCATAGTATGAGAATCCATTTCATGAATAGCTTTAGAGACACCTTGCTCTAATTTCAATATTTTACCATGTAAAACTAGAATAGTTTGTTTGACAGGGAGAATTAGATGAGGTTGTAAGTGGGAATTGTGTATTATTAAATAGAGGTGTATACGATGCTTTTATGTAATAAAATATGTTAATATATTATAAACTAATGTATTACCTCATACCTAGGGGTGTTGGCACATATGTAATTATAGGGTTTGATATAAGAATAGAAATGATAGTGGAAGGTGGAACACTTAACATAGGGTGGTTGATAACTTTGAAAGGTGCCTCTTTTTTTATGCTTAAGGTGATTCTATCTTTTCATGACATGTAATCTTTGATTTATAGGTGTAATAGGACAAATGTATCCTCTTGTTAGGGATATTATCGAAGTTTTTGATGAAAATTAGACAATTCTTGGACTTACTCGGGATCCACTCTATTGAGTTTATTGGGATAAAGGGTATTGAAAATTTTGGGAAGATATTTATTATTATTCATAATTTAATTATATTTATTATCATGTTCATCACTAACATCATCTTCAATGTGCATATAGTACTGAAGGGTTACATTAACATATTGATCAACTGTGTGTATATTATCCATTTTAGATGAAACCAAAGGAATATAAATATGTTTTAAAGGAGTTCCACTTAATATATCACAACACCATAGAGTAAAACAAGAAGGAATATTTTTTATTGGCATGCAAAGATGTAAATTAAAAAATGAAAATGGGTACAAAAATTGAAAACTTTCAATAAGGATTAAGGGTCGAACTAGTCAAGGGTGTGTTTGCATTATAAGCTCTTAGATATATTAATTCTAGTTGTAAATAGTGAACACACTATGTATGATTCCACTACTCCCATAGCTACACTACATTATCTCTTGGGGTACATTGAGATTAATTTCCTTAGGATAACCACTTACTAGTGTAGTATAAGAATAAATGGTTAAATATTTCTTATGGTTGAAGATAAAACCCTAAGAATATTTAATATATCATGAAGTACATGGAAACTAAAATCTAGGAATAGTGGTGTCTAATGGATTGAGTATTAGGTTAGTACCCTTCATACCATGTCTTGATTAAAATTGAAGACCACTTTTCCTAGAATGACAATTCATATGATTTTTAAAACTGTCAAAACATAGTTTCTAGGAAGACAAAGAAAATTAAAATTAAAAAAAAAACAAATAAAATATTCAAGGGCTTGAAAACAATAATTCAGGTTCACCAATATGTTTTACCCTATTTTTTATTTTAAAAAATAATTTATTCTAATATATTTAAAACTATAAATATCAAAATTTTAAGGATGTAAAATAAATAACTATACTAATCTTGACAAGTTGCTAAACATAGAAACTACTATATTTGGATAACACCAATAAGAGATATTCTTAGTTTGCAGAAAAAAAAATTGTTGATTGTTCTAACTATATAAAAATTAAAATTATAAAAATATGTGACTATAAAAGTTTAGGATAAAATGAAGAATCAGAAAAGGAATCTAGATAGGTGTGTTATAAGTGGATGGTGACATAGTGAATTCGAGTTTATTAACTACAAACTTATACTCATTAAATTTGATAGATGATAGGTGGAAGAATACAAATAAAATGTAATTTTATAAATTACACATCAAATTATAAGCATAATATATTTTTGTACACAATTATTGTATGTGGACAAAAATGCAATGTGCTCAAGTCTATTGACTATAGACTTATCCTAGTTGCCTTTGCATAAAAATTGATCATTGTGTCTATTGCACCTCTTTATGGTAATAAATATAAGATATCACACTCTGAGTAATACCAAATATAAATAATTATGTTTTTTATCTCATATTTGGAACCCTTATGACACTTGATAGCTTGAAAACTTGTAATAAAAAGAGGGGAGTCTAATAGATTGAGCTTACCTCAATCACCTCTTGATGATTGATTATTACCTAAATATCTAATACTATAAAGAAGGAAATCAAGCCCATGTTGTTCTCCCACTTAGAGTTAATTTTAAATTATGCTCCTTTTAATATATATGTAGCTAGAATATGGATTTAATACTTGATAATGAAAGATCTTGACTTGTTTTAAAAGGCTCTTAACTTGGTTTATGGTTTCTCCTTGTGAGTGATCTTGAATTTGTAAAATATAGGGTAGATTTGTTTAATGTTCATAAGTGTTAAAGCTTGAACCAATTGAATAAATTTAATATCAAGTGGGGATATTGAGTGACTCTTGACATGTATTTATAATCAAACCTTTTGATAATTTCTTTTAACTAACCCTATGAAATGTGTGAGAGGAACCAAAATATTGTTTTTTATTTGGAAACTAGTCGTTATTTAGCATAGGATGTGATTGGCTAAAGTGGACAGAGGCACACTTCACTCTTATCTTCTTATCATAGACTTTTCTAAATATATTAAGGACACTTATCCTCTATTGAATATAGTTTGAATGTGATTTTAAGTAGCTTGACAATTTGACATTGAAATTTTTGTGTAGTGATAATGATAAAACAAGGGTTAATCCTACATGTAGATAAATGGCTCAAAGAAATGGAAAATAAGATTCATGTTATTTTCTTCAAGTCATGTGTCTTATATTGTGTCAATAATTAGTATTTCCTAGTAGTTGTGACTAAATTTATGTGTCTAAATGTTTAGGATTAAAATTTATCAATTTAAACTTTATATGACCATTGCAATTGAGAATGTCTCAATAGAGAAAGCATGGTATCCTTTCTAAGTTTAATATTCAAAAACCTATATGATAATCTAGTTGGTTTAAAATTGAAAAAATAATCTCTTAATCTTTGATCCAAAGGTATATATAGATGAGGACATGACTAAGAAGAAATTTCAAGAAATTAAGTGTGAAAAATTCAAATTGGTTAAAGTTCAAAGGTGAGTTAAATGAGTTGTTATGACAAATGTTAAATTTTTTATACATGAGAATATACCCTCTTGGTAGAAAAATCCATGGCCTATTAAAATATATGACACAAAAGGCGGAGTGTTTCTTTTACACATCTATCTCAATTTCTCTAGGGAATTGTGGAGGCTCTCTTTTCTTCTCTCTAGGTTAGTCAAGTGATTTTATCTAAAGACTTGATATTCTCCATAGATACTCATGAAACTAGAAACAAACATTTATAAAAAAAATTTAAATTCACATGGTTATCCAAGTATAGGATAATTATTGACTCTATATATTTAGGTGGTATTTATTTCCTTGTAAGAGACCCTTTTATCTCCAAAATTCATGTTGAGGAATTTGATTACTATGTTGTAAATATGTGGATATTAATTTAGATGGGAGATTTTCATTCTAATTTATATATAATATTATGTTACTTCCCCTAATTTACTTATTATTTATGTGTGTTTGATGCTTGTTAAATACCAATGGGTTTTCACCCTCTCATTTTAGGATTATCAAATATAATAGAGAGCATGAGTTGCAAGGTTTGACTCATTTATGTAGTCTGCATGTAATAGAAACATGTGATCCATAACCCAATAAAAATATTCAACTGAGTGATCTAAAAAACAACCCAAGATGAATATTTACAATGATGTTATAATACAACAAATGAATCTCAAAAAAATTAAAAAAAGAGGGAAGAGTAAGGCAAAAAAGAAGGTTTAGATTCCATATAAGAAGTGATTTTATTTAATACACACCTTTCAATGTCTAATTAAAATAAATCAATAATATTCAAATCTAGTCATACACTTAGATCTGAAGAAACACAAAAAAAGGTCTAAGGACTGATTAATTTTGAGTAAATTATAGAAACATCTCTTTGTTAGATAAATAGATCGTAGAAAATAGCTAAAAGCACATTCTTATATAGAAATTTTATAAACATCAAAATTCAATGAATAAAATATAAATTAGCACATCTAACTATAGAAAAATAGATTAGATATTAAATCACTAAAATGGTCCAAATAGTATAAATGCAAATTTTAATCTACTCATAAGAAATCATATAAATATATATGGTAATTAATTAAAGGTGAAAAATACATATCAAACTAAAAATGAGAAAGAATAAAAATAGAATAAACAAATAGAATCCCATGAACATTCCCTCAGAATGTCAAATTTCTTTCCTTACATTCTATTAGATTCTTCTCTTCCCAAGCAGGCAACTAGCCAGCCAAGCCACCCTTTATAATGTGTAAAAATTAGCTTCTATAGAGCACATGACTATGATCCACATGATCTAATTTTTCACAAAATTATTATCATGAGTTTAATTTTATTATAATCCCATACCATCTTCTTCTAAAGGATCCAAACAAGCATGGTTCTCCTAGGATCAATAAATGTCTTCACCTCCCAATTACATAAATGATAATAGAGGTTGTATGTGAATTTTTGATACATTTATGGATTTAATGATTTGATGGGAGGTGATGACCATAAATTTTAATTAGGTCCTCATAAGCTAACATTGTTATCATGTTTGATAGCTAAGTGTCTTTGTGTCCCCTTATCCTTATGTTCATGTTATGTGGCACCATATCATGTAATCATGACATTGATTTGAGCCTTTAAACACAGATCCCACTTTCCTTTGTGAATTATTTTACTGAGATAAAGTTTAGTCTCCTAATTGATTTACATTTTATAAAGTGTATAACTATATTATGAATACCCAAAAAATTAAGAAATGTGTCATGTTTTTCTCAGATTACATTCTCGTAAGGGAATGAAGTTTAAAATACATTGTGCATTCCCTTTGAACTATGACATTGTGTTGGGAATATAAAAATGACACCAAATCATAGAGTTTAATTTATGGAAAAATGTGTGATTTACACTATTTTGAATCTTGTATACATTTGTGTATGTACTCAACCCTTGTCAACATAGAAATAGGCTTCAGAATGCAAACTATTTCTTATGGATGTAGTGAAAGATTGGATTATGAAGCAAAAGTGCTTTATATATATATATATATATATATATATATATATATATATATATATATATATATATATATATATATATATATCACTTAATTATATTTTTAAATGGTTATAATATGATAGATATTAATATATAATTCCACAATGGTTTCCCTTACTTATCTTTTATGGTTGTTTTGTGCACAGTGATGCTCTATTTTCTAAATATGTTAGTTATATAAATCTTATCAAATGGTTTATATATAATAAGCCTACATTTTATACTTATTTATTCATATTTTAGTTCATTAATAGATAATTTAAATATGATCTATAGTCTATTGTATTCTTTTGTCATGTATCACACTAGCTATCCTTGTATTAACATGTTCTCATGGGTTTTCTAGGATCCTCTGCTAACAATGGTGCAATGAGCATGGAATTATATGTGAAACATGTTAATATGGATATCAAGGAAAATATATTTTTAAATATTAATATATTAAATAGTTCATAACTTTGTATAATAATAAGCAAAAATAATTGTGAAGACTGAAAAATAAGTTATTCAAGATCATATATATGGAAAAAGTTATGAAATTTTTTGGTTCAAATTACCAAGATTGTTATCTATGTGGTTTTATAGATTAGAGTATTATTATTTTCATTCAATAAGGATATATTTTATAGTTTATACAAAATAAATGTTAGCCTATGAACTCTAGATATTGGTTGGAATCGTGCAGTAGATCATTGGACCAAGACTAACATCGATGGTTACATCTTAGAATTTAATGTATAATGGTGTTTAGACTTTTAAGTTGAATGGGACTTGTATATGAGAGGGATATAAGAATAAAATTGGGATAGAGAGGATATGGATCATAGTGAAGAAAAAGAGGAAAGTAGGATACTATTAAAATAGCTAGAAGATAGGTGTAGATCATAGTTATAAGGAAAGATATTATTTGTACCTGGGAAGGACTATTCTCTAATGTAATTTATGCACAATCGTATAAGTATCACAAGTTAAATATCATATACAAAATAAGTTGAAGACATAGATCATTCATTTAAAGAATACGCATCCCCAATCCCAATTTATCATTATAAATAAGAAATCAAAGTGTAAAGGAAGGAACAGGTATAAATTGGTTTGAATTATTTATAGATAAATCTGGTAAACTTAACCTAAAATATAAAAAATTAATATACAAGAAGAGGTTATAAGAGGTGGGATTCACTTTCAAAACTAGTTTTAAGACACTCATAAAAACTAGTGTGCAAAATCCCATAATAGTAGTTATAAGTGCACCAAGCATGGAATTAAATTCAAGATTATTTCTTTCTTTAACTCCATATGATGCGTATTTTAACCCTAAAAATATTTATTAACCTATGACATGAAATGGAAAGTTAAGGGAGTGACCAATGAAAATGTGAAGAAGTGCGAACTCATATGAACCTTGATAGGCTAAGCCCTAGAGTTAATTTTTAAAATGGATATTCATTCCCTAGGTATCTAGTAAGTTAAAGATCAATTAATTTCATAATTTAAGATGAATAAGTTTTTGAGTTAAACCATTCAAGATATTAAAGAGATTAGGCAATGAAGTACAGAATAAATATGGAACTATGATCATAAATTTTTAGATGTAATGAGCAAGATTGATTTTATAATAGAAGACAAGGATAAGGTTGCTTGGTTTGTATAATGGTTACGATCAATAATTATATTTATGATTAATTATTCATATTTTTTTTACTAAAGTTAATGCTTGAGTAGTTGCGCTCTAGATAGAATAAATTGAAGATTATAGAGACGCTCCATCAACTAGTTTTAAAATTGAGATGAAGATATATGTTTTTCTTATAAATATGGATGAGCTTTATGATGATAATAAGCCCAAAAATGGTCTATAGTTTATGAAGTGTGGTAAGAAAGGACATCATAGGAATGATTGTCCTAGAATCAAAACTAAATTTTCTAACATATGCAAAGTAGTAGGACATGCAACTTCAAAATGCCATTTACTACGATAGTATATTCAAAAAGCATAGAGATTTTATTATAATTTATTCAAGTCAATTGAACATAATGAGAAAATTTGACATGGTATATAGTATCTAAATGATTATATCACCAATAATGTCCTTGTAGTCACAACACAATATATACATACTATGAAATAGGGAATTTTGGGCCCACAGGTGGAAATGATTAGTACAACACAAGGTGGTCTAAGGTGGATGCGTTTATCACCTCAATATCAACCCTAGGTTCTAATTGGATGGATGATGCCATCTTTGAATTATTAATATAATTCCCTATAGAACATTGTGATACCTCAACATCAACAATCAAATTGGGCTCCAGTGTCACCTCAATGGTAGTATGGTGGATATGATGTGTAGCAATAGCATTCAGGGGGATTTGAGGTACAACAGTCATAAGGTTGGGGTTTTATAAAAAAATAAGGAGGATACAAGAGAGGATATTATGTATGATACTATAGAGGTCTGAATAATGATACTGACAAGCACATCAACCAATCTAGTGTTATCTTTGTGGTGAATATAACCACTTTGTATGAAACTACCTAACTAATCCTCAAAGATAAATATATTGTATATATTGGAGAGTTGTAGGACAATACCATATGGAAGATTATATAGTTTTTTTAAATTAGAGGAAATAAAATCTTGTGTGAAATTTAAATATTATAAATTTTTAACCTAGGGAAAATGTATTCATGCAAGTAGTTACGAAGAAACAACGCATAGAGTAAGGATTTTTATCGTTAGAGATGCCACAAAATCAAAGGATGCATAGAGTAAGGATACTTATCATATTATAAGTTATAATAGGATAAATATCCTAATATTTCAAGATAAAAATACTTGATTTATCAAGTAGCCCAAGTCATATAGAACATATAATAATAGAATACATCAAAATATAATGCTACAGCTATCGATGCATAGATATGGATGAATTATTCACATAATTGATAAGAATTAGTAGTGACTGCATTGACATATTTACTAAAACTCTTGATAAATTTGATAAATTAATATATTTTATATAATATCACAAATATTCTACATAATCTAATCAATTATACACAACAAGGACATCAACATATCAACCAGGTCATTTGGTATGTAAAAACTAAAAAGCCTTGGGATGTTGACTCTTGAATGGAAATTGAACTCACAAGGTATGAGGTACCTATTGCTATGTTTGAATTTATAAGTAGAGTAAACATGATACCAAGATCTACATTGGAGGCTAGTGGTTGACCATTACTAATTTATATTCTAGTTACTCTCAATCTTATAGATTACAGAGAGTAGAACCAATTGGTCAACTTGAAGATGTATACATTAAGGTTGTTCATTTAAGTCTATAAGGATATTTCAAGTTAATTGATATGAAAATATATGATACTCATTATCTTTATTTTATTGGGCTTATTATTTAAAAATGATTAGTAATACAATGCAAAATCAATGGGAGGCACACCAAGGAGATAAGATAAATGTGATTCCTTTGAATAAGTCTGATCATAAAAAATATGTCATTCCTAGAGAAATAGAGTCATATTATGTTTATGGGGACAATATCTATTTTAAGATTAGTTTAGATAACAAATAGAATTTTATAAGAGCTACTAAATATCAATTCCCTAATACACAGCTAGAGCATCAAAAATAGTCACAGTAACTGAATAGCTTTTGTGTAGGTCAGTTATAATAAAGTCACTATCACTCTAATTTTAGATCAAATAATGTA
Source organism: Torreya grandis (assembly GCA_037957365.1). Taxonomy (NCBI): domain Eukaryota; kingdom Viridiplantae; phylum Streptophyta; class Pinopsida; order Cupressales; family Taxaceae; genus Torreya; species Torreya grandis. The sequence continues at coordinate 1,521,929 of JARHVA010000774.1, read as the reverse complement.
TGTCACCATGTATGTAATATCTAGATAGATCATACGTAAAGTTTTTATATAATACAGTTGTGACTTTTATGGATTACATAGAACCTAATCCAAAATGTGTCTCACATTTGGAAGTAACATCTTCTATATGTGATGACTTGAATACACATATGTTGAATTGGGTATGAGGGGATGATGAGGTGTGCCTACTATGAATGGTATTTTTAACTAAATTTCTACTACCATAATAATTTTTAGCTAAGGATTTCAATCATTTTATCTTATGGTTGTTGTAGCATGTGCCTAATGGGGAGTAGAGAGTCGGTACACTAAATTATGCCTTAAAGGTAAATATTGCAACATGGTGGGCACTGTATAGATAAACTCAGTTACCATTGGATAAAACATGAAAATTATTATAATCATGGTTTCAAATACCAAACACCATTATAGTATATTGGTCATTATTTCAATAAGGACAATGTCTAGAGTTGCATATACACTAGTGTATAGATATATATGTAGGGTGTCAAACCTAAGTACTAGGTGCATGGTTTTAGATATAGTTTGGTAGTGATTATAACTACTTAGTATATGCATCAAGAGTGTAGGCAATAAATTAAGAATTGGGCATAGGTTTAACAAGACTTTATCCAAACATTTGTGTTCAAAGATGAAAATCTTGTAGTGAATAATTATTTACAAAAAATAAAAATGTTTCTATTATGGGTGAGTGAAATACTTGACTACTATGAAAAACTCATCATCACATCAAGAAGCAACTTTTTATTTTAATGTATCTATATATAACTATTAATGTTAATAAAAATAAATAACAATTTATTATAAAACCTTTTAATAAGTTCTAAGATGAGTTGACAACATCCAATGATAGAGATAAGGATTTGGACTTGAATGGCTTCTTCAAACCAAAATGAGAAGTTGAGCCACCAAAAGTTCACATCATAGAACAGGAAGGGAAGCTATGAAATTTAAAAATTCTAGAATAGGAAGGGCAAAGAAATATACAATAATCCATTCCTAGTGAGTCTAATAGGATATACCATGAACCGCTAAAGAAAAATGTTGAGAATATTTGAATAGAGTCTATACTTGCTATTTTGGGAGATGACTTGATGCATAATGAAATTTTAGAAGGTTTTTAATTGCTAAGAGACTATCAAGATGTTTTTATAACAAAATTTTTAGAGTTGAAAGTGGTTGATCCATTTTAGGGGGAGATGTATATTGAAATCAAATATTATACACGACCTATCAATAATCACCCATATAGATTAAATCCCAACATGAGGTTAAAGGGTAATGTTGAGCTAGATTGTATTTAGAAATAAGTTCTCATTTAAACAATCTAAAAGGTGGATTGGGTTAGTCCTCTAGTTGTATAGCTTAAAAATATAGGCAAGATCAAGGTATGTAGAGATTACCATGTGTTTAATGATGCTTGCATCAATGACCCATTTTTGATACCTTTCATCAATGAGGTTTTGTAATTGGTTACAAGACATGAAGTGTATTCCTTTACAGATGGATTCATTAGTTTTCATCAAAATATTATCATAGAGCAGGATCAAGGCAAGACAACATTTGCAACTAAATGGGGATATTTTACATATAAGGTAATGCCATTTGGCCTAAAGAATACTCTATCTATATTTTATAGGGCTGTCATGACTATTTCAAGGATTTTATTCATGATTTTATATAATTTTATCTATATTATTGGGTTTATTTTTCTTTCTTCAAAGATCACTTGTCTAAATTATGGCTAATGTTAGAGCAATGCAAAGCTATATGGATTGTATTAAATTTGAAAAAATGATTATTTTCACACCATTTGTTGTTTTTTAGTCTATGTAGTTTGTAGTGAAGGAATTTTGGTTGATCAAGTCAAAATCATAATCAAATTAGGAATTTTCCCTCCAAATAGTTCTACACAAGTGCGAGAATTTTTGGGCATACAATGTACTACAAAAAAAATTATGAAAGGTTATGCAATTATATCTATGCCCTTGGAAAAAAAATTCAAAAAGATACGAGGTTTTAAAGGACACAAGAATGTCAATCAATATTGGTTTAACTAAAACAAAGGTTAGTTACATCTCCCATATTGGTATTTCCCAACTGGACTAAGCCATTTCATATTCATGTAGATGTTTCAAGCATTACGGTGGACATTGTGTTATTACAGCCAAGAGATAATGGACTAGACCATCATATCCACTTCATAAGCAAAAAACTATCAGTTATAAATAAAAATTATACTACAATAGAACTAGAAGTGATATCAATGGTGCTCATACTACAAAATTTTAGGCATTATCTTCTTGTAAATCCCTTTGATTTATTTACTAATCATCAGGCCTTGTTTTATTTGGTTAACAAACCTATGTTGGGTGGAAGGATTTCTAGGTGGTTAATGTTATTCCAAGAATTTCATTTCAATATCAATGTTAAACCTAAATGAGATAATGTGGGACCTGACCATTTGAATAGGATATGAAATGGAGAAGAACCTGAAGAGTTATAAGATGAATCATTAGACACTCATATATTTAGAATCTTTATGATCTTTGAAGACATGGAGGGTATATCCAACTTTATAGAATAGGGAATATTTCTAGTGAAATATGTGGAGTGATAAAAAATTAACTAATAAAATGAGTAATTCCTTATACCATCATAAATTGAGTTTTTTATAAGACGGGTAAATATAAGGTGTTGTGTAAATTGTATTTGGAGCATGAGTGATCCTAAATTTTTCAATAGACACATCAAAAAATCATAGGAGGTAATTTCATAGGTGAATCTACTACAAGGAAGATCTTGAAAAATGGTTTATTGTGGCCTAATTTAATCCAAGATGCACATCAAGCTACAAAACAATACGATGTTTTCCAAAGGATGGGAAAACCTAACCAGAGGGATGAGATGCCTTTGGACCCAATGCTCATATAACAACATTTTAAATAATGGGGTCTTGATTTTTTGGGGCCTATAAGCCCACCAAGCAAGCACAATCATGAATATATATCATCACTATGACATACTACCTTACAGAATGGGTTGAAGCTATTATGACACCAAGTTGTAGTGCCAAGGACGTAGCAAAGTTTTTGTATGAAAACATCGTTACAAGATTTGGGTGTCTAATCAAATAGGTTACCAATCAAGGAATATAATTTTTAAATAATACAATCAAAACTCTCATAAAATAATTTATGATATCACACCATAAAAGTACTACGTATCACCCATATATAAATGAACAGGCTAAATCTTCAAATAAAGTCTTGGTAAAAATGTTAAAAAAAAAATGTGATGTGTAATAAAATGATTGGGAAGATAAAATTCCTTAAATTATCTAGGCATATAAAAAAAATTAAAGGTGTGTGATAGGATTTACCCCATTTCAAACTGTTTATGGGCTTGAGGTAATGATATCTATGGAATTTATAGTTCCTAACATGTTCATTACAAACAAACACATAGGGAGTGAGATTATTTATAGACATGGTTGATAGATTTAACCAAAATGTAATAAAATAGGTAAAGAGCATGTTGGATGTATTAAATTAATAAGCTCAGTTATAAAGTGTGCAATCTAAAAATATATATCTAAAACAAGTATTTTAATAAATGACAGCAGATTGAAAGCATTTTCAAGCAAGCTACGCATTAGATGGAAATGACCTTATATCATTCATGACATTATGTAGTGGGGAATAATTATCCTAAAAAAACTTCAAGGAACCATTTTTATAGGATGTGTTAATGGTTTTAGGCTTAAGCCTTACATCCAATAATCTCTATTGTTTATTGCAATAATTATAAAAACATGTTGAGTAGCACCATGTAGCTTTGGTTTTTTGCTTAACATTTTGTTTTCCTATTTTTTTTAGGGTTGTGTGTGTTTGTATAGTGATATTTCTATATCTTAGGACATTATAACTATAGTATTTTATCAAAATCATAAAGTGCAATCTAGGAATAATTTATTCCTAAAGGAAAGAGAACTTATAATGTGTACATGGGGTTCAACAATTAAGTCCATAAATGAGGCACCAAAAATTCAAGTATATAGAAATGATAATCATTAAAAGAGTAATGGGACTTCCAACTTGAGGAAAATCCATTTTTCCTTACAAATATTTAGGCTCCACCCATCCACTCAGACATGAGGGAAAATATACAATAATAGGTAGGGGAATCCATATCAATTTTATGGAAGATAACTTAGTGTGGATTCTCTCTGAATTCATCACCACATGGTTTTGGTAGACCACCAAAATCACCAAGTAGGAAACCTATGGAATTGCGGACAATACATATCACATGATATAAATACATGAGGATATTAATTGGACTAAGTTTTTGGCCTTATAGCTAATAAAAAATATTAATAAGGTTCTCATTGGTGTATCACATGCATTTTAGTATCAATTCTTAGTCTTTCTCCTCTATTTTACATAATGGAAGTCACAAGAGGGACTAATGAATATGGATGAAGACTTTTGGCCCATGATTATGTTTGTTAGCATCACTTAGATAAAGATAGGGAAATACTATAAAAATTTGGATCATATTACACCATCAATTACAAAAGAGGGTTATGTAGTACCTAGGTCATCATGTGATAGTGAAAAAATTACATAATGGCATTTAGATCAAATTTCATGAGTTGCTAGAGAAACTAAAACTCTACCACCATTTTTCATCACTATGTTGGATGCCTAGGTGGAAGTTCTACAGTAGAAAACCTTAGTTAATAGTTTAGTATAACCTTTATGATCTATACCCCTATGTGTATAATAATCTATGCCTACACAACAACAAGGTCAAATACAAGCCTTGCCACAAATAAAAATAGCTCCATCACCAACTGAGAAAGGTAAGAGGAAGGCACCAACATGATGAGCCTCACCATCACCACTTGAGAATAGTACACATCATATAAATTCATGACTAGATAATCAGCACATTCCAAATATATTAATTGAGTGTGACCTGATAGAGTTAGCAGTTGAAGATTAGGAACTTTTATAGTTTATGCTTATAGACATTGGCAATGATGTTTATGAGTAAGAAGAGGAAAAAGAGTTATTTTATAAGGTAGTGCACACCTACCAGGTAAAACATCATGTAAGGCATAATTTTTGGTTGGATATAACTCAACCTCCTCTATCCATAATTATATATATTATTAGATGAGAAGTAACATGCAAATAGTTTCAAGCAAAACTTTTCCAAATAGATCCAACTATAGGATCCTCTATTGTACATGAAATGGATCTTCTAGCATAAGAAAGTCTACCTCCATCCCTAGTGCATAGTCCAAGGACCCATGTCATACCCATATTCTCTCTAATAATCAAACATAGGATAGTGTCCTTTATAGACCTAGTAGTGGAGGGTGGATCATAACAAATGCAATTATCCCAAAAATAGGCTTAGGTCAAAATTGTGAAGAGGATAAAGAAGACCCTCATTCCCCCTCCATATTTTATAAAGAATATTTTCACACAAAGAGGTATTATTGTGTAATCATCCTCTTTAAAATATTCATAATCTATTATAGTGATTGACTCACCAACTCCCATGGAGGAGTTTGAAGACATCAGTTTCCCATAGCCTGAGTAGCAAGTTGAGTGAAGACATGTCATAGTATAACAAGATGCATAGGAGTAAGAGGAATAAGAAAAGGCATAAAAGGAGGATAAAAATAAGGTGAAGGAAGAGAATAATAAAAATATCAAAGAGGTAAATTGCAAGGATACTGAGGAGGTGGAGCAATGAAAGCAACAAGTCGAAGTAGAGTGCAAGCAAAAAGTTGAGGAAGTAAACGCTTAAAATAAAAGAGAGAAAGAAGTGGAGGTGAAGAATAAAAAAGAAGAAGCAACAAGTAAGCAAAATAAAAATAAAAATAAAAATAAGAATTGTAAGCTGCACAACAAAACAAAGATGAATAAATGAAACTTGTAAATTCTTAAAAGGAGTGAAAGGCCAAAGAAGCCCTATGCACCCAAGAAGAGTAACCTAAGTGTCAAGCCAGGGAAAAAGAAGCCAAAAATAAAACTAAGGCTGAAGATGAATCCAAATCGAAGGCTAAGGAAGAGGCCAAGGCCAAGGCTAAAGGTGGATGCCAAAGCTAAGGTTGAGGCAAAATCTAAGGCTAAGATTGAAGCAAATACCAAAGCTAAGGCTTAGACAAAAGCAAAAACCAAGGAAGAATAAAAATGCACAATTCAACAATAATTTGTGGCACAACAAATATTCGAGACCACCAAGATGGTATAAATAATTGATACCTAGGAGACATTTCCCACACCTCAATGATCTAAATTTAATTATGGAGGTGTGTAGAAAGAGGCCTCTCAACTAAGGCCTCAAATAACTACCCAATGTCTATGGGATGTCCCTACATCATTCACATGGTGTACAACATTTTCTATTCCCATTTCACAAATTAAGAAGGCACCCATCCCAACTACAACTTCCACCATGGATTTGGATAAATTAATGCATGAAGTATCTCTAGATGTTTCTCAACTACCACTATCTAAACAAATAGAATATGTAGTTACTTTTCAATAATCAATAGAGTTGAAGGCTTAGGCCTTAGAATAATAAGTCTTGAAACTACACGATGATAATGTAGACCTATACCTCTACTTCTCCAATGTGCACCAACTCATCAAAAATACTTGCCCTTTATTGGTCACTCAGGTACTAGGTGACCAAGTCATGTCAAAAGAAATGCAGATCTTAGCGCTCTTGACCTAGATAACAAAGTATTAGAACACTGCATATAAGTTACAATCACTTCAAATTAAATGGAATAACATCAAATTAGAAACAAACGTAATTTTTGAGCTCTTGGAAAAATATGAGAAAACCATAGATATGGTTATGGTTCTAGCTAAGTACATCACCCAAGGATTGTTTAATTTGAAGTAGTAGCTCACCAATTCATTATCTAAATTTAAGCTATAATTTTATAAGGTGGACAAAGCCAATTTTTAAATGTGAGATCATTTGGCTACCTCTACATCAATGGATAACACACTCAATTAATTACTTGATTCATGGGATAATGTCATGTTAGGATAAATTAAAACCCATATTTATCCCCAAATCACATATAAGAGAAACTATGAAACAAATTAAACAAACATACAAAAAATAAACATAAAAATGCACAAAACAAGATACACCATATTTAATGTGGTTCACCCAAGATGGGATACATCCACTAAACTTGTCCAGTATATTATTTTTAGTAATACAAGGGAGAAACAAATATTGTAACAAATATTGTTACACCTCTCTACATTTTCTACCTCCTCTCTAAGTGTCATATATTTCATTTTTCATCTCAACCATGTATCAATACATTTTAAGGTGAAAAACACCTAAACATAACCTCTACCATCAGATCTAAAAACCTTTAATCAATGGCTCAAATTGACTATGAAATTACAATTTTACAAGATAATTTCAATAAAATTTTTGCTTTGAGGATACAAAGAATGGGATCCAAAACCTAGCTGAAATAACATCAAAATTTTAACCTCTAATCTTGGAAGACAATCAGGGTTCACACCTAACAATCTCCCACTTGAAGATTGATTACAACAACTCCATCGCTACTTCATCCACTGTATTATCTAGACCTGGACAAGTTCAATAATTTAATTATCATCAATGAAAACTAATTAAAACTAAATAAATCTTCAACTTCTCTCTTGTAACTACCTTGGGCATCATATTTGTAGGATTTTTACTAGTATGTATCTTCTCTAATTTTAGTTTCTTTTCCTCTATCACTGAACAAATGAAATGATACCATAATTGAATATATTTCTTCTAGAGTGAAAAGCTGAGTTTTTGGCTAGATGGATTGCACTCTAAGTGTCACTATATAGATTAAATATTTATTGACTATGTCCCAATTATTTCATCAACCTCTGAATCAAATTATTTCCTTGTTTTCTTCTATAGTAGTAACATACTCAGCCTCTATAGTTGAAAGTGCCACAACGTTATATAACCACGATACCCAACTAACTATTATACCACCTAATATATACACATACCCTATATTACTTCTTATACCATCCAAGTCACCTGCCATATCTGAGTCAACATATCCCTATAATGTCACATCTAATACATAATAACTTAACACTATATTTACGGTCCCTCTTAAGTAATGAAGGATCCATTTTACTACTTTCCAATGTTCCTTTCCTAGATCACTCATGAACCTACTCACCACTCCCACTACATGTGCAATGTCCAGACTTGTACACACCATTGCATACATTAGACTGCCAACTGCTAATGAGTATAATATTTTGGACATCAGGTTCTTTTCTTCTTATGTTTTAAGACATTGTTCTTTTGTTAATTTAAATTATGCATCCAAAGGTGTCCCAACTAATTTTACATCCTTCATATTAAATATTTCCAACACTTTTATTATGTACTCTCCTTTGTGATAATTTCAGCTTCTATTCTTTATATCTCTAGTTATCCTCATACCAAGGATCTGTTTAGCTACACCTACATCCTTCATAGAAAATCAATCACTTAACTATTTCTTGTATTAATATTGTTCATGTTGGAACCAGCTATAATAATATCATCCACATATAAAAATAAAATAATATAGATTCCATTTTCAAATCTTTTAGAATATACACAATGGTCTAAATGACATTTACAATAACCCTGTTTTGTCATAAAATTGTCAAACTTCAAATACCACTATCTTGGAGCTTACTTTAGGCCATACAAACTCTTTTTCACCTTGAACACCATTTTATCCTTACCTTTGACTTCCTACTCCATATATATCTCCTCCTCCAAGTCACCATGAAGGAATGCAGTCTTCACATCTAATTGTTCAAGGTGTAAATCTTCTACTGCTACTAAAATTAAAATAGTTCTTATAGAATTCATTTTAACTACTGGAGAAAATATTTCATCAAAGTATATACCTTTATTTTGTGAAAAGCATTTAACCACCATTCTAGCCTTGAATTTATTTTTACCTTTGTTCTCCTCTTTTATCCTATATACCCACTTATTCTGTAATGCCTTCTTTCCTTTGGGAAGCTCCACCAAATTCCATGTCTATTTTTCCATTAGAGCTTCATACTCCTCATCCATATCTTGTTTCCACTTATCCTTGGCATCAATCTACATTGCTTCTTCATAAATTTCTACCTCACCACCATCAATAAGTAATAAATAATATAAATAAGGAGAAAATTGATTAGGGGGTCTACTTACTCTTGCAGATCTTCTAACAGGGGTTTGAGGTACCTATTCCTATTGCACATTTTGATCAGGAGCCTCTAAAACATGTTTTTATGTAATGTCTTCTAATACTGTATATTCCATTTTAGATTCTTCTTACTTATTTTCCTAAAACTGGTCCCTGTACATGACTTTTTCATGGAACACAACATCTCTACTCCTGATTATTTTTTTATCTTCCAGATTCCACAATCAAAATCCATAGTCATCAGTTTCATAACCAATATATGTGCATTTCTAAGACAACTTCTAACCTATTCCTATGGTCTTTGTTAGTATAATAAAATGCCTCACAACCAAAAAAATTTAGAAAAGAATAATCTACCTTCTTTCCATTCCATGCCTCCTCTGGTATTCCACCATCCAAAGCATTCAATGGTCCTCTATTTATCATATAAACTATTGTAGTTATAACATCTACCCAAAACTATAAAGGCAAACCTGCATACAATCTCATGCATCTAACACACTCCATAATAGTCTTGTTTATTATTTATAACACACCATTATATTATGGTATCCCTAAAACTATTTTCTATCTATGAATTCCACTTTTTGAATAGTAATTGTTAAAAGCGTTACTACAATACTCACCTCCATTATCTGAGCTGAGACATTTTAGTTTTAATTCTATTTCATTTTCAACTAAAGATTTACATTTTTTGAATGTATTAAAAACATCAAACTTATTTTTTATATAGTATACCCAAACCTTCCTAGTTACATCATCAATAAAAGTAACGTAGTAATTTGAACCACCAAGTGAAGATACCTGAGGTGGTCCCCATACATCCGTATGCATAAGCTCTAACTTTTGTTACTTTCTGGTTGGTCCAACCCTAATAAACCTCACACATTTTTGTTTTACATATACATAGTGCTCAAAAAATTCTAGATCTAATTCTTTCAAACCTAGTATTTTATTTTTTGCATGTAGGGTCTTCATTCCCATTTCACTCATGTGGCCAAGTCTGTAATGCCACAAAGCTACATCTTTACCTATAGTAGCTATAGCACAAGATGAATTAACATTATTTTTAGATAAATATAAAGTGCCTAATTTCTTACCTTTTATAAACACTAAAGAACCCTTTGTCACCTTTCATGATTCAGCTGTAAATGTGACCATACAACCCTTACTACCTAGTTGCCCTATAGAGATCAGATTTCTCCTCAAGATCAAAACATGTCTGACATCCTTCATCATCCAAGTGTTTCCATTCTATAATTTAACGTAAAAACTTCCTTTTCCAACAATACTATAGGGTTTTACATCACCGAGGTAAACATTCCCATAATTACCTTGAACGTAATCTATAAAATAACATCTATGAAGGGTAGCATGAAAAGAAGCACCTAAATCTAAAACCCAAGATTTAGCAAAATTATCCAAAGAAATTATAAGAGAATCTTTTAGTACATCACCTACTACATTTTCTTCTCTATTACCTTCCTATTGGTCCTTACCCAATTTATCCTTTCAAAATTAGCATTCTTTATTTGTGTGTCCTAGCTTGCCATAGATCCAACATTCCATCTTGCCTCTTGATTCCATGGTTTCCTCTTCCTCTATTCTTATGCCTTCCTTTCTTCTCCACTATTAATGCATTTCTAGATATGTATGTTTCACCTATGTTTTTTCTTCACATTTCCTCACTTAGGATAACACCCACCACATCTTCAAAATTTATTTTAGCATTATTAGACATAGAGTTGCTTACTATCATTACCAAGCTATTCTAGCTTTTAGGCAACAAACAAAAAATGAGAAGATCTCTAACTTCATCATCAAAGTCAATATTTATGAAATATAATTGACTAGTAACCATGTTAAACTCATTTAAATGATTTGGTACTGAAGCATTTTTAGACATTTTCATATTAAATAATTTTTTCATCAAAAATATTTTATTTGAGGTGGAGGGTTTTTCATATAACTTGTCTAATGCACTCATAAGACCTTTTTTTATCTTTTATTGTGATATTTTTAATGCTACAAAAGATGCAAGGCACAACCATATGGTTCTAAGGGCTTTTTGATCTAATAGTTCCAAAGTTTCATTTGATATTGTCGATGGCTTCTTGGCTTGCCCTCCCAATGGTAAATATAGGTCCTTTTGGTAAAGTTAATCCTATATCTACATCTTCCACAATCCAAAGTTATATGCATTGAACTTCTCCACCTTTGATTTATTTTCATCTACCATAACTCCCACTCGAGGTCAAACCCTTTTCTTCTTGTGATTTAAAATTATGCAAAAACTTTTACTCTAATACCACTTGTTAGGATAAATTAAAACCCAAATTTATCCCCAAATCGTATACAAGAAAAACTATGAAACAAATTAAATAAAAATATATAAAATAAACATAAACATGCACAAAACAAGATACATTAGATTTAATGTAGTTCACTCGAGATGGGTTACATTCACCAAACTTGTCCAATATATTATTTCCAGTAATGCAAGGGAGAAACAAATCCTGTAGCAAACTCTGTTACACCTTTCCACCTTTTATGCCTCCTTTCTATGTGTAATCTATTTCATTTTTCATCATAACCATGTATTAATACATTTTATGGAAAAAAACATCTAAACATAACCTCTACCATTAGATCTGGAAACCTTTAATCAATGGCCTAGATTGACTATGAAATTACAATTTTATAAGGTAATTTTAATATAAAAAATTGCTTCAAGGATACAAAAAATGGGATCCAAAACCCAAATGAAATAAAATCAGAATTTTAACCTTTGATCTTGGAAGATAATCATGGTCCACACCTAACATGTCATTCATAATCTACAAACTTGGTAAAAAGAGATTTTGTGTAACACATTTGTTAGCATCCAAATGTAGAGGCATGCAGATCAATTGGATGAGCTCTCCTAGGACATCCAGGTTAAAGTAAAAAATTCTAAGGCAATCATTACCATCACAAAATAATAATATATTCATAATATGACGGTGATCCAACTTATGTTATGCATAATACTCATTATAGTGTGGGAAGTGCTTACTGACTAGAAAATGTTCAATTAAAAAATTTCCAAGATCAATAGCTCCATTGCACAACATGTTGATGAGCCCTAATTTATTCCTCCTCAACATCTTCAAAAGTTATTCTAGTAAATAAAAATTGTTGTTATGTCTCAAAAAGAAACACATCAGTAACTATAACCTAGAATAATAGATTATAAAATATTAATTTCACCTTCTAAATCTTAAGTAGAATCAACATCACAATAACCTCAGGTACAACTAACTTAGAGCATATTACCACCTACACAATAGATATTGTATACTTCAATTTTTTTAATTTTCATAATTTTTTGCATACATCATTAGGATAGCCTTAAACATTAGGAGAGAGGCCAAGCTAGTTTAAAATACGTAAAGGGTGGGCACCTGATTAAGCTAGTTTATTGAAAATCCATGAAGTTTGTAGGCTAGTAAACTACTTATTTGAAAACCTAAAAGGGTATTTAAGTAGTGTGTAATGGGTGAAATTTGGTAAATGGTACCTAGAATGATAACCATAACTCTTGTTTCTATTTCATTTACTTGGTCTAGTCAAAAATTTTAAGCTTCAACTCAGGATACCTTTGCTATGACTTTGTCTTGAGATGAGACAATTGTTTAAGTCTAAAAATGTGTTGGGAATAAAATAGGGCTACCAAAATTATATAGTGTAATTGATGGATAGATGTGTGACACTATTTTATCTATTGTATATCTTTTTGTATATACTTGGCCCTTGTAAGCATAATAATACGCTTTAGAATGTGAAGAGTATTTCTTATGGATGTAGTGAAAGGTTAGAATATGAAGCGACAACACTTTTTAAAACTCTATATATAGTGCTCAGTTGCATTATAAAATGGTTTCTATGTGATAGAGATTAATATACAATTCCATAATGGTTTCCCTTATTTATCTTTTATGATTGTTTTATGTGCAGTGATGCTCTATTTTCTAAATTTGTTAGTTATATAAATATTATCAAATTTTATGTATCTAATAAAATTGAATTTTTTTATTATTTATTCATGTTTTATTTAATTAATGGATAATTTAAATATAATCTATAGTTTTTTGTATTCTTTTGTCATGTATTGCACTAGTTATCCCTATATTAGCATGTTCTAATGGGTTTTCCAAGAACCTTTGCTAACAAGTTGTGAGAATATGTCATGTGGCATTGAGAAATGATGCATGGCAGCATGATATAGGATATCATACCCATATATTATGTTTAAAATGCCTTGGTAAACAATTCATGAATTGTGATTGAATTCACCATTGACAAGTGGCAAGTTATGATTTCTTTGCATTCTTCTATATTTTAGGTCTATGCAAACTTATTTTTCATGCTATAAATATGTGATGCTATGAAGGTGTGATACTATGAAAACACATCGTGCAATATTAAATGATGAATTTTTCCCTTTGCAACTTTGATTCATCAATGTTCTGGTTGAAAACACTACAAAGTTGAAAACATGCACCACATGGAGTCGAACATGCCTTTGAAAATTTGTAACGAGATACAAAGCTACAATGTGATGCAACAATGACACTTGATGATTTTGGTTGACTATGAATAAGCTTCAAAAGATTTGATCAAGTTTTAAGTTTATGACTGCATGTGAATGCTTTAGAAAAATATGAAGAATCTTAAAACGTAGAACGCAAAGAAAGCAACCAACATTATAAAAATTGACCATGTAAAATAAGCCAAGAATATTTCAAGACAATGTTAAGAGAACAAAAAAATTTATCATAAATGCTTACAAATCCTTTAATGCAAATTTTCCCAAATAATGCAAAAATAGGTGAAGGTGAAATATTTAATCAATAAATCTTATATAAGTAAGCCCCAAAAAGACCTGCCTTTTATGCAAACATCCATTTGGAATCATTTGTTAGATATTAATTTAATCCACATTTAAATAATCAAAGAGGGAGCATTGAATCAAATAAAATAAAATAAACCAAAGTCAAATAGAACTTGAATTTTTCAAACTAGTGAAGGATCAAAAGTGGGTCCCTATTTAGAAAATGAATAGGGCATGTTGGTCAAAACACTTAATAGATAATATGCAAAGGTATGGTGAGTAATCATTCACTAATAGTTATCCTAAAGATATCCAATTTATCAACAATGGAATATGTTATCATATTAGGGCACTTAAATGCATGTGCATGTAACTTAGAATGTCCACACCACCTTATAGACCAATGCCAATTTTATTTTAAGGTCATACTCCCTAGCCTTAAAGATGAAACTATTTATTCTTATACCCGCCACTCTTAAACTTATATTTACCTTCACCATAATTTTGATGATTCTTATACTACAAATTTCAAGGTTAACCTCATAGATATAAATTATATTCATAACCTAGTTGAAATAATTGAGTTTCTTGCTACAACAATTTAGAATAAAACACTTTGATCATTTTCTCCATGAATCAAGTTGGACGTTGTTGTCAGAATGCTTAGTTTGATAGTATTTGTAGATCTCTTCATAATATTGCATCACACATTACTCTTTAGCATCCCCACATGAATAATTATATTCTAAAATTTTATTATCATCTATTGAAAAATAAAAAAATGTTATATTTAAATAAATAAAAAAGAGATACACCCAATATTCTTATGTTCAATCCTAAATCCTTTTGGAAAACTTTCCTTCTAATGAAATCTTCATGTGCTATATTTGAAAAAGATACTTGGTCCAACCATGCATCTTTTCTTTATAAAATTCTAAACCAAGTTTCAATTTTAGTGGGAAATATATTACAGTGTAGGTGTATCTTCATAGGTTATGCAATGTTGCAAGCTATATTCAAACTCAAGATAGGTAAATCAATTGGTATTGATTAATTAAGATTAGGACTATTTCATCTTCGTCCAACACTCCTAATAAAATATGTTATTGATTATCATAAATTCTGACTTTCATTGGCATTTCATATCATATGCCCCATATTTAAGTTAGGAAACCAACAAAATCCAAATAATTATAGAACCATCATGGTTGTTCACACCTTGATAAATTTATTTGCTACATGGTTAGATAGTTTGATTTCTATATTTATAGAGTCCAAGAAACTTTAATAAAAATGGAAATATTATTTTAGATGGAACCATAAAAAAATATACTATATATTAATGCTTAGAGTTGTAATTGAAGAAGCAAGTGCACATAAGCATAATGGTTAATTTTTTTAATTTTTCATAAGGCATTTGATACTATTCCAAGTAGCTTCTAATCTAGTGGGTTCAAGATTTATATATTCTATAACATTTATTTGTTCTTATGATGACACTTTATAATAAGGTGGTTGGTTAGGTCTAAAATCCTATTGGTTTATAAAATATATAAATATCATCATTGGATTTAAAAAGTATTCTCCACTTTCTCCTACTATGTTTGCTCTCTACATAATGAATTAGAAAATATCATTACAAATTCAAGCAAAATATGTGAAAATTTTATTGCTTATGATATAATATTTACTATTTTGTTATTTTTTTATGGCATTATTCTAATATCATATAGTTTTACAAGCCTACAAAGGCATCTAGACATTATGAGCTCATTTTGTGGTTTTCAACACTCCTAAGAAAAAAACACAAGAAACTAATCTTAGTTATAAAATAAGTTTGGTGGATGAATATTATTTACAAAATAAGTTTGGTTCTTATCCTATAGTTACCTTGGTGTGCCTTCCAAATCACCTCCCTTAAATATGATCATTTATACATAAGAGATATTATGCAAGGGTATGTTTCACTTAGTATAATTGAGAGACAATGTTTGTAACTTTAGTTTCAAGATGCGAAAGCAAAATTGTGTATCCTCCAAACCTTAGTGTCACCAACTGTATTATATGGTTGTGAGATTTTATCCCTAGACTCCATAGTACATGTTGATATAACTCTTATTTCCATTTAATCCAAAAACTTGTGACTAAAATGGTAGTTCTACATGCAATTATTATTTTTTAATTTGGCATACATCCCCTTCATATTTTAGTTTTTTTCCATGTCGTGATATTTCTTCACAAAGTAAGATGTATCACAGATATAATAATTGGGCATAATAGATATCCATTCAAGGATTTTAAAACATCAATATAGTGACATTACTTCATAGATTAAGTTTCATCATATATATAAAAATTGGGCACAATAGATGTCAATCCATGGTTCTTCAATCATCTATGAAGCTATGTGAACAAATGATCAAGAACCCTAGTTATGCTCAATTTACATCTTTCTAACATGGAATCAATATTGACTTAATTCATATTATTGCTAATACTTTTTCCATCAATACATCTTATATGTTGAAAATAAATATTCATAAAAAGGGTGCTAGCACTAAGTCCTTGCAGGAATCTAGTAGGTAGAGAGAAGAGTAGGAAATAGGATACCAAAATCTTGTGCTACATTTATATATATCCAAACTTCAAATTTAAATACTACCAACATTGTTAATCAAATAATGATATCTAAACTTTGTGTTACTCTATATTCAAACTTAAAAACTCCAACCACCACCATACCACTAAATAATAATGTGTCCAAAAATATGAATTTATTACCAGTGTGTCTAGAAATATCATTCTTTAAATCTTCAAAAAGGCCAAAATATTACATCAATATTCAGATTTAGACAATGATAACATATCCATTAATAAAATAAATGAAACCTTGTGCTAATTATATATCCAAACTTCAAATTGCATCTCCAAAATTACCAAATTCAATGTTCAAAACACCAATTAAGTGATCAAAATATTTAATGTCCAAAATACCAATTTAGATTTACAATTTTGGACCATATTAACAATAATGTCATTCCCTTGAGCATTTCAATGTCAAAGATAGCAACAATTCAAATAAGTATGTCCTTGTCCAGTTAAATCTAGTCATAAGGTAATAGTGTAGTTTAGGTTATTTTACATTTCAAACCAAGGATCCCAAGGACAACACATCAATATTAAATCTCTCAAAAATGGCTTAGACATTAGATCAAAGATTCAAGTTACTTCCAACAAAAACATAATATTAAATATCAATGGCAACACACATTGCCAAACATCTATAAACATGACTAAAATCTAATGAATGTATTATATAATTCCATTATTATATTTTTAGAAAAATATCTTGTGTAGTTTTATTATAAATTTTGCATCAGGAAACTAGGTTGATGATAAACCTCTTTAACTTATATATTTTTTTTGATTTATTTACAATATTCATATAATTTTGCAAATATATTTGTAAAAATAATAATATATGTTTCCCATTTGTAGCATCTAGTCTATGATAAATTACATGAAAAATGACTGAGTTAACATCTCCAAACAGTTTGTGGAATCAAATAAACATAATAATTTGGTAAATTGATGGCATCTTGATGGAATATAAAATTATTTACCAACAACATCTTTGTAATTATTTAGCACATTATTCTTAAATTCTAAACATTGATAGGGAATTCATAAATAAGGCACTACAAGTCATAATTATTAATTATAATATCTCCATTTACTAGTATTATAATCATTACATTACCTTCTTGATTACTCCATAGTAATGTTGCCTAGTTGTTCAGCAGAGAGTCATTATATGGTTCTGCAAAGTAAAAGGTAGTAGTTAAATATCCAATAATAAGAAACTAATCTCATAAAATAGATATTTTTAGGAATGATAAATGTTGGAAGCTTAATAACTTAATGGGGTGAATCATTCATCAACACATTAATTCAATTCCACTTAACATTCATGAGCCATTTATGCAAACATATAGATCAATCAAAGCATAAGCAACCATACATATGAACATGAAATATGAGAACACATCACATATGTGGGAAACCCTTAAGGGGAAGAAAACCCACTAATATTTTTAAATGGAATATAGTCCTCTAAGACAAAGACCAAGTTTAGTGAAGCACCAACTCTACATGGAACACCAACCCTAATTAGCCAAGCACCCACTTGATTAGGCTTTAGCAAGCACCTACTTGAAAGGAGGTACCAATCCCCTAGATGAATCAGCACCAACTCAGTGACTTGATTAATTTGATCACCTTAAGAATATATTTTTCTCATAAAATAGATGATGACCAGCTCTTCACACTCTTATCCCTCTCAAACTACCTTTTAGGCCTCTTCGCTCAACTAAGTCTCTTCAAGACTGATTAGGTCATATGACCTTGATATTCATATGTAGACACACTATCGAATATTAATTATATATCCTATATAATATTTTATGTTATATAATACCTCCTTCTACTCAACAATTAACTATTTCATTTGCATGCTCTCTACATTCCCAAATAGCCCTAAAACTACATTGTATATATACCATTCCTTGTTCATATGCCACTTAGTCAGCTAATCACCCTTAACCTCATAAGCTAGCCATATAATAGGTCTTATGAAATCTCATAAACATTATTAAAATTAATATTTAGTCCCTTTTGGTCTATCATAACTCTATTAGACCTCATTTCACTTAAAGGTCCCATGGAGACCTAATTCTATTAGGCCTAATTTAGGACACATTACACTTTGCCTTCATTGGAACACTTTAAAATTCCAACCATGGTTTTAAAATATCATATAACAAAAAAATAGACCTAAAATAATCTATTATATACTCAAAAAATATTTTACAACAAATCACTAATTGAAACCCTTCATTAGCACTATTCACATTAGGCCTTTGAACACACAGAAAAGTCTACCTTGAACAACTAAAGATAACACATAATTTATCAACACAAACATGATAATAAATCACTTATAAATATCCTACACTACCTAAAAAATATCACCATACTTATTAGACACTTCCACTTAGGGCATTTAGCCTCAAAAACACCTCTACAACTCATTCACTCATAACTGCCAATTTTCCTCAAAGACCAGTCATCGTGACTCAGACCTCCAACATATGTATAAAAATTTCAAATTAATTATTATTCATTTATATTATCCTATTACATATCTAAACCATATACAAATATAAACATAATATGGTTTAGTGGCAACTATTAGTCTTACAGACCAGTTTATTGACCTCACTACACACAGACCTCACTAAGTCAGACAAGCCATTTTGGATTCATCATTTTCACCACTATACATAATTTAAAAGATTTATAAAAATCATTAATATGAAATAACAGACCCAAAAATCATCTCCATGCACTTTTTTTCATCACTCTATCATGATAACATATTCTAATTCATCTTCTCACTGTTGTTTGGGTTTTTCATTATTTGCAACATTAGGCCTATTAACGACTGGCTAACTTGGATGACTAGTTTAACATAATTTAGGGATAAAAAATATCCAAAAACCTTAATGTACATGAAACATTATTCTATACCTTCTCCATCCATCCATTTTATTACTATCTCCAATGTAACTTTTGACTTCTATAGTAACTTATTTATAAATAAGCATGTAACTCAACATTTTCTATCTCTTCTCTCTAACCAATAACACCTAGAGGTACCTGGAATATTCCACCATAATCTCCAATAGCTTACATAATCATACCAATCCATTATGGGCACTTTTGATAAACATCTTCAACGTCATGTCATTATTAGGGTTCTAAGAGGGTTTAAACTTATTTTCACTCTTAATGATCATTCATAAAGCATATCCCCTTAATCCAATAACTAATACCTAGAATTTTGATCTAGGACCCTTCCCCATCTACTTTAATATATTAGGTTCCCATGAAAAGTTTTTATGAGCTAATGAGTACAATAAAATCCTTCTCATGTTGAGAACCCTTCATTTTGAGCACTCGAGAGACCTCCAAACAAATTTTCATACCTTATCCTTCAAACTATGACTTAAAAATACATGAAATAACTTGAAAAAAAATACCTCACATCTTAAAAATATTAAACGAACTCAAACACCTTGAAATTTGATCATGATCCCTCATTAGGCCACACACACACTCTCTCTCTCTCTTTTCTCTCTATATCTTGACCTATAAACCACATTAGGTCTTAAAATTGACATTAATGCCATGTACTCTCTACCTCACTCACATAATCAAAAAAAAAAAATCATTCTTAAACACTTCCATACATACTTTACATTCCTTGACAATAGATCATGATACCTCATTAGGCTAGGCAGGGTCTAGGAGTGATCTAGGTACAGACTTGGTCTAAAGGTCCTATCCTTGTAGGTTCACCTTGAGACTCTCATGAGTGTTCCAATTCCTCATATACATGTTAAAATAACCTCATAAAACCACTCATTCCTATGTGCACTCATCTCACCAAGCCACCATGCTCAAACCTACTCACAATGTCTCTTCATGCCATGACTAGGCTTAGGCTACTTAAGCACTTGATGCCTTAACATGTTCCTTCCATGGAATAACCTCAATAAAACATAAATAAAGTATATATAAGACATTAAACCTCACTCATATCACTACTCCATAATTTTTTTGATGACAACAATTTTCCATAGCCTCATACATACATAAAACCATATGACCAAGCATCATATGACTTGACATCTCTTTTCTATGCACCTAAACACTTTTGACACCTTGAACTTATGCTATCCTATAACCAAAATACATTAGTTTCCTTCAAAATATCTCTTGCCTTCAAATGCATCATATCACATGGCTTACCCTAAAACTATTCATACACTATGATTCCTATGCAAATATTAGTTGTCTTCAAATATCTTCCATGACCTATACCTTCCATGCTCACATAAATCCACTATGATACCTACATATACCTTCTCAAAAGGTCTATACTAGGCTTCACAAGACACCTTAAATATGCTCAAACATACTCTTGTAAACCTACTTGTCATCATAACTTCACAAGAACCTTGTCACATCAAGCTCACAAGCTCATACCTTAAAGACCACTCACCATGCATCTTTACCAGATGCACTTTGACATCAATGACATCTACCTTGACATCAATGGCATCAACCTTAACATCAATGACAATGCTTCCCAAAAAACTTCCCCTTTGTCATTGATGACAAACACACTACAACCTGGTCATTCTCATATCCCCCATTTTGGTCTTTCTCCCCCTTTGACATTAATGACAAAGGGTCTTCCACAAACTACCACATCTAGAATCACATCTTATTTTAAAAAAATCTTAATACAAAAAATATGAAGCATTACAGGAACATGTTCCCCCTTACTCCATGCATACCTCCTTCAAATTATCTTAGATCATAAGACTACTCTTTTCAATAGACTACTTATCAATTCTAAACAATCTCCCTCAAAACTTTGCTCTAGTCTTTTCTCCAACTAACTTCATGCATACCTCTATTTTGATAACAAGGGAAACCACTCTCTTGACAAATAACTTAGATCTACCAAGATCTCCCTTCAACCAAGCACATCTTCTTTATATTAACTAGGAACTCAAGATTACTTGCCTTCCTTGACATGATTGATATGACTCAAACCCTTGATCACACACTAGGCCACCATATTCTTGGCATCAACTAAAGAATTAGGGACTCCCCCTTTATCTTCATAGATTGAGATCACCACATGAGTCAGTAGGACTCTCAGACCATCCTCATCTTCCTTCAAACATCTCTCATATACCAAAAACACTCCCAACTCTATCAATATTCTTTAACATGTCTTCCTGATAGATACCAAGTTTATACTGGCTAATGAGAGTCTCCATGAAGCCTAATGGAGTCACCCCTTATCATAGGGCACTAGAACAATATAAACTTATGAGATTCCTAGATCTCCATGCTCTCATAATATAGATGATACTTTAAGATCCTTTTATACTTGATTATCCTCTTTGGCTTGGCCTCTCCATCATCCATGTGGTCAATAATATGAGCCAATAATGAACACTCTTCAATATCTTATCTATGATCTACCATAGCAAATAGTCCACTTTGGCTTGTAGACTAATCAGGGCTAAGATTAACTATCATTTGCTTCCACACCTAGGTTTGTCTTCTTTCTTGAACTCTAGGATCTTGAATCTTCTTGTTCTGTCTTGATGATTCATGATGATAGAATCTTATAATATGACCAACGTTAAGATAATTATATCAAACAACATCACTCATATATCTTAAATGATGTGGATTGTGACTCCTTCCATAATCCCATGAGTACTCATTATTGGAGTACCTTCTACACACTCTTGCTCTATTATCAAACTGAATATATGAGAAATAATAACCATTGAATGAATTTGCATGCCTTTAGTATTAGGCTATCTAATATAATTTGTCTTCATATTATTCTTGAGTTTGACCCTCTTATTCACATTAACAGTCTCCTTGTTCTCTTTTTGATCTACTTTGAAACCAAGACCTTCCTTATCATTGGCAGACTTATGACTACTCAAAATGTCATCTAAAACCTCAGTGTTCTTTTTAGACTTTTCATAGGTCTTCATCTTGCTAGTTGATTGATCCAAGTCTGAATTTAATGATTATATTCTTCTCATTCTCAACAAAATCCTTGAATTCCTTGAACTTATCAATAGCTTTTGACTTTCCTTTCAATAATGTTACCCAAGTCATTCTTATGTAGTCATCTATGAGTAACATGAATTACTTATCTCCTTGAATGCTTTGGATTCTTGTAGGCCCATAGAGATCAATGTGGATTAACTCTAACGGTCTTATAATAGAGTACTCCTTGTACTTGAACCTTCTTCTAGTCTATTTACCATGTTGACATGTTTTTCAAATTGTGTCTATTGGTTTGGTGATCTTAGGCATGTTTTTCACAAAACTCTTATTGTTTATCTTGACCAAATTGTTAAAGTTTAGGTGACCTAATCTTCTGTGCCATAGCCAAATTTTATCTATCTTTCTCATAAAGCATTTCTCCTCCTTGATCTCATCCAAGACATATAGATTGTTCTAAGTCCTCTTAGCATTATAAATTAGCCTTCTTAATTTGGATTTCCTTATCTCATACCATATGTCATGAAAGGTTAATGTGTGTCCTTGGTTTCACATTTGACTTACACTAAGTAGGTTATGTTTCAAACCTTCAACATACAACACATTTTCTATTTTGGTCTTCCCATTGTCCAAACTCAAGATACCCTTACCAACTATATTGGTAGTTGTGTTATGTCTAAATCTTACTGTTCCAGTAGCATTCTTATTCAATAAGATGAGCTTATTTTTGTCTCCTTTAGTCTTTTTCTCCTCAAAAAATAATTCATTTTGACTCTTGAGTTCAATATGATCAGTCCTGACTTTCTTTGGAATCTATAAATTATCCTTCTCATGCTCTCTAGGATTTCTATATACCTTGTTAAGTCTTGAGGTCCTTCTAACTTCATTAGGATAGAATCTTGCATTGTGACCCATATTATGACAACTTAAGTAGACAACATTTTTGTACTTACCTCTTGATTGATCACTCCTCATTACATTGGGATGCCTAATTGGTCTCTTCATATTGGTGCTTTTGACTTGTTCTTTATCAAACTTGCTCATCTTGTCTATGAGTTTCTCATGCTCAAATTTCAAGGAATTTAGTTATGTCTTTAGCTAATCATACTCAACTTATTTTGACCTCAAATTTTTATTGACACCTTCTAACCGATTCTTGATATCATTGATGGTCTTCTTTGACTCACTCTTTAAAGTACATATTTGTTCCTTAAGATCCTTGACCATAGATCTCAACTCATGTTTCCTCTTCTTTTAATGCTTCAAATCATCTAGGGAACTTATGATCTCAGCTTCAAGATCTACTTTATCATCTCCTTCTTCACTAGCATAGTAGACTTCTTCATCATATATGTTGTCTTCTTCTTTTTTATCACTGGACATCTTATGCTTCTTAGGATTACCTTCAAGTTGTTAGGCTTGCTTCAAAAGATGAAGATCTGATGACAATTATTAGAATCATAATAATTTATAGGGGTGTAAATCAATCATCAAAACATTCATTCAGTATAACTTAACATTCATGACCCATTCTTGCAAATATATAGATCAATCAAAGCATAAGCAACCATACATATGAACATGAAATACAAGAACACATCACATATGTGGAAAACCCTCAAGGGGAAGAAAACCCATTAATATATTAAAATTTACTATATTCCTCTAAGATAAAAACCAAGTTTAGTGAATCACCAACTCCTCATGGAGCACTAACCCCAATTATCCAAGCACCCACGTGACTAGGAGTTAGAAAGTACCTACTTGTAAGGAGGCCCCAACCTGCTAGATGACTCAGCACCAACTTAGCCACATTATTTATTTTATAACCTTTATAAAATATTATTTCTCACATAATATATTATGACCACCTCTTCATCTCTTCACACTCTTATCCCTCTCAAACTACTTTCTAGGCCTCTTCGTTCAACAAGGTCTCTTCAAGATTGATTAGGTCATATGACCTTGATATTCATATGAAAACACACTATCAAATATTAATTACATATCATATATACTCTCTTATGGTTTTTAATGCCTAATTATATTCAAAAATGTGTTATTTCATTCATATGTGCTCTACATTCCCAAATAAACCTAAAACTTCCTTATATATATACCATTCCTTGTTCATATGTCACTTACTCAGCTACTCACCCTTAACCTCTTAGGTTATACATATAATAGGTATTATTAAATCTCATAAACATGATTCAAATTAATATTTAATCCTTTTTGGTCTATCATAACTCTATTATACCTCATGTCACTTTTAGGTCTCATGGAGACCTAATTCCATTAGGCCTACTTCAGGACACATTACACTTTGCCTTCCTTAGAACACTTTAAAAATCCACATATGGTAGTAACATATAATATAAAAATAAAATATATTCCAAATAATGTATTCTAGGGTCAACAAGAAATTTTACAACAAATCACTACTTGAAACCCCTCATTAGCAATGTTCATATTAGGCCTTTGAACACACAAAAAAATCTGCCTTGAAAAAGTGAAGATAACACATCATTTATCCACATAAAAATGATAATAAATAAATTATAAATATCCTAAATTACATAAAAAATATCACCATATTATTAGAAACTTCCACTTAGGGCATAGAGCCTCAAAAACACCTCTGCAACTCACTCACTCAGAGATGCAAGTTTTCCTCAAAGATTAGTCATGGTGACTTAGACCTCCAACACCTATATAGACGTTTTAAATGACTTATTATGAATTTTTATGATACTATTACATCTCCATACCATATTTAAATATAAAAATCATATGTTATATAGGTAACTGTTGATCTTACAGACCAATTTGTTGACTCACTACACATAAACTTCACTGAGTTAGAAAAGCCATTTTAGCTTCATCACTTTCACCACTATATATAACTTCAAAGGTTTATACCAAAAATTAATAATACATACCAATCCAAAAAAATATATCCATACACTTGGTTTCATCACTCTATCATGATAACACATTCCAATTCATCTTCTCATTATTGCCTAGGTTTTTCACTATTTGCACCATTAGGCATGTTAGTGACTGGCTAACTTGGATGATAATTTTAGAATAATTTATGGATATAAAATATCCATAAATATATTTTTACATGAAAAATTAGTATTTACCTTTTCCCTCCATCCATTTTCTTACTATGTCCAATGCAACTTTTGACTTCTACAATAACTTCTTCAGAAAAAACCTATAACTCAACATTTTTTATCTCCTCTCTCTAACCAATGCCTCATAGAGGTACCTGGGAGATTCCAATACAATGTAAAATATATTACCTAAGCATACCAATCCATTATTTTCACCTTTTATTTTAACATATTCAACATCGGATCATTATTAGGGTTCTAAGAGGGTTTAAACATGTTTCCACTCTTAATGATTGTTCATAAAGCATAGCCCCTCAATACAATAACTAATGCCTATAATTTTTATATAGAAACCTTCCCCATATACCATGAACATATTATTTTCCCATGCAAAGTTTTGATGATATAATTAACATAATAAAATCCTTTTCAGGTTGAGAACCCTTCATTTTGAGTAGTCAAGAGACCTCCAAACAAATTTTCATGCCTTTTCCTTCAAAATATGACCTAAAAATACATGAAAAAAATTAAAACAACATAAATCACCTATAAAATATACTACATTATCTCAAACACTTTGAAATCTAATCATGACCCCTCATTAGGCTACACTCTCTCTCTCTCTTTTCTCTCTAGACCTTGACTTGCAAACCACATTAGGCCTCAAAAGTGAATTTCATGCCTCTTTACATGAACTCTCCACCTCACTCACATAATAAATAAACATTTATCATGCTTAAAATTTTCCATACATCCTTCACATGCCTTAACAATATATCATGATACCTCATTAGGCCAGGCAAGGTCTAGGAGTGGTCTAGGTGTAGACTTAGTCTGAAGGTCCTCCCCCTATAGGATCACCCTAAGACTCTCATGAGTGTTCCAATTCATCATATACATGTTAAAACAACATAATACAACCACTCATGCCTATGTGAACTCATATCACCAAGCCACCATGCTCAAACCTACTCATAAGGTCTTTTCATGCCATGACTAAGCTTAGGCTACTTAAGCACTTGATTCCTTGACCTATTCTTTCCATGTCATGACCTCAAAAAAAAATTAATCAAGAAGATATAAGACATTACATCTCACTCATATCTTTGCACCATTCTTATTTTGATGACAAATGTATTCCACAACCTCATACAGACCTAAAACCATATGACCAAGCATCATATGACTTGGCATCTCTCTTCCATGCACCTAAACACACCTTAACTTGTGCCTTCATTCAACCAAAAGACATTATTTTCCTTCAAATTATCTCTTTCCTTCAAATACATCCTATCACATGGCTTACCTTAAAACTCTTCATATACTATGCTTCCTATGCATATATTATTTGTCTTCAAATATCTTCCATGACCTATACCTTCCATGCTCACATGACTCCACTATGCTACCTACACATACGTTCTCACAAGATCTAGACTAGGCTTCATAAGACACCTTGAATATGCTCAAACATACTCTTGTAAACCTACTTATCATCATACCTTTATAAGAATCTTGTCACATAAAGCTCACAAGCTCATACCTCAAATACCACTCACCATACATCTTCACTAGATGCACCTTGACATTAATGACATCAAATTTGACATTAATGACATCAATGATAACACTTCTCAATAGTAAAGGCATTCTAACCCAAGAATTCAAAGTGTTGGTAACAAAACATCACTAAAGAAGTTGTAGATATGATATGAGAAAATAAGGAAGTTCGTATATTATTTAGAAATGAAGCATAATAAAGCATGTTAGTACAATAGGTAATCACTTGCTTATATAGGCAAGGCAAAATACTAAACTGGTCTAACTGTCTAATGAAGAATGAATCCTCACATAGGACAAACTCACTAGAATACAAAATAGCTAGCTAACACACTAGAAAACTTGAAAAATACACATGAAATACATACTATAACACCCACCCCTTAAGTAAAGTTAGGGGTTAAAAAATCCAAAAAATAAATAGTGGTATATCCATAATATGAGTCATAATAACTAGGCCTGATAAGGTACTCATGTACAACATGCATCGATGAAATGAAGATGGAAGATCCCCTCATGAACATTCCCTAAGGACAAATTTTGAAATCCCCAGCATGCTACACAACTAAAGGAAATAAGGTGATTGAAAAAGCTTCTTATTTGCAACATGTTGATGATTCAAAATGTCCTCAAGGCTAAGAATGCCATCCTAAATTTGTCGATGAATGAAGTGCATATGTACCTCAATATGTTTGGTCCATTGATTCTAAATTGGGTTTGAGATATATGAATTGCACTCTAATTTTCACACCAAAGTATAGTGGGTGAATCATGCATGAAGCCAAACTCTATCAATAATTAATGAAGCCAAAGAACCTATTGACTCACTGTAATTATTGCCATGTAATTAGCCTCTATAGATTAAAATATAATATACTACTACTTCTTGCACAACCAAGTAATAGGTGAATAACCAAGATAAAATATGTAGCCAAAAGTGGAACACCTATCATCAAGAGAACCTGCCCAATTTAAATCACTTTATACAATCAACTAAGTAGAACCCCTAGTGTAGTGTAATCCAAAATTAGTAGTACCTCAAAGATATCACAAGATCCTCTTGGAAGCCTACCAATGATAGTTATAAGGGTCATGTGAAAACTTAGATACAAGCCCAACTGTAAATGAAATGTTAGGGTGAGTATGGGTCAAATACATAAAACTCCCAACCATCTACTTATACAATGTAGGATCACAAAGTGGAGTAGTACAAGAGATAATGAGATTCACTTTAGGCTAAAAAGAAAAAGCACATGGATTGCAATCAACCATAACAAATGTTAAAGAATATCAAAGGTATATTTCTACTAACTCAAATAGATCCATGTATCTAACTATGAAATCTAAAGACCAAAGAAGAAATCCAGAAGGCCACCATCTATCATGTAAAACTATGCTAAAAATGCCTACTAAATAGTCTAAATTTGACATGAGGGACTATCTGTGAGAAGTATATCATCAACATACAAGACTAAAATAGCAATGTCCTCCCCAATACACTAAATATACACTATGGGACTAGAGTGGAAGAAAAAAAGCTAGTGGAGAGAATAAATGAATCCATATTCTCATACCAAACCCAAGGGACCTATTTGAGACTATAAAGACACCTTCTAAGTCAATAAACAAGAGGAGAATCATGAACAAACTTATCAGGCTATTCCATATAAATTTCCTCATGCAAGTCTCCATGCAATAAAGCACTCTTAACATCCATATGATATACTAGCCAACCTAATGATGCATCAAGAGAAATTACAAGGTGAATAAAATCCATCTTGGCAATGGGTCAAAAGTCTCAGTGTATTCAATGCCTTTGACTTAAGAAAATCCCTTTACAACAAGATGTGCCTTATATTTTTCAATGGACCCATCAGCTGCATACTTGGTGGGGTAAATCCATTCGCACCTAACCAACTTTATTTTCTTAGGAAGAGTGACCAAATCCCAAGTGTGATTCTTCATCAATGAAGAATACTCATTTTTCATCACATCATCCCACTCCTATATCCCATGATCTTATGAAAAATATTGTGGATCCCCAGAGAATGCCTAACATAAAAGATTAGTACCCATTGAATGTGCATGACAATGTTGAGTAAGTGGAAGATCTTGAATGAAATGTTTTTCCTCAATAACTATAGTATGATTCTACCTAGTCATAGTGGCAACATCAGTGTGAATAAGATCCTCATCCTCTCTAACCTCTTAAGGAATATCTTGAATTGGATCCTCAAAGAATGAATCCTCAAGAGGAGGTAAATCATGGAAAGAAGGAGGCATGGAAGAAGATGAAGAGTCATGGTATGTGAAATGTTTATAAAACTGTACATGATTTTGAAAATGAACATCATGAGTATCAGGATCTAAAAGATGATAATCTTTCATGTCCTTGTAATACCCTACAAAAATTAAAGGTTTGCTCTTCTTATCCAATGTTTTCCTTTTTTTATTTGGTATAAACTCCCAAGTAAGGCTCCCAAAGACTTTTAAAAATAAGACATCAGGCTTGGTTCTAGACCAAGCATCCTCCAAAGTCATATGCTCAAGTGCTTAATGTGGTGTGTAGTTTTAAATGTAGTTTGTATAATTAACTACCTCTGCCCAATAGATAGGAGGCAAATCCTATGAATGCCTCATGAAGTTATCCATATCCTTTAGAGTTTGATTCTTCCGTTCTTCTAAGCCAATCTATTATGGATTATGTGCAATAGAATGTTGGTGAACAATACTATGGGTTGAAAAAAATTATTGAACTCTTGATTGAAGTACTCCCCCCATTATCTATATGAATCTTCTTGATGCAACTCAATAACTATTTCTTAACCAAAGCCTTAAATACTTTGAAGGGAGAAAAGACATCACTCTTCTACTTAATAAAATAAACCCAAGTATGCCTTGATAAATTTTCAATGAAGGTAAGTACATACTTAGCTTCATTGAAAGGAATAGGAAAGACCATCAAATCACTATGCACAAGCTCAAGTGGTGAAGAAGATCTCATGGACATGCCCTTAGGAAATGGAATCTAGTATTGTTTCCCCAATGTATAACTAGGGAAAACTCCATCAAGACATGAAACTATAGAAATATCCTCTACCATATTGTGATTTCTCAACTCTTTTATATATCTATAGTTTAGATTTCCAAATCTCTCATGCCATGCTGACTCTCAAAATCTACATGAAAAACTAAAATGTCCCTATAGGAGGAGTATCATTAAAACCTTAAAAATATTAAAGTCAAGAACTATGATCAACAACACCCTATGCATTAAGTGTTTGTGTCTCTAATAAATCTCAACTTTAGCACCCTATGGTGTGAAAGTCACTATCTTGCCCTAACCAGAATGGCAAATCTGATTCACTAAAAGTAGATTAGTGGTGATGTCTAGAACATATAATGTATCATTGATGTGGCTACCATCTAGTTATGTGTTACCCTTCCCCTTAATATAAATTTAGGAATAATATCCAAACTCAATGTTAGAAGTGGAACTTAGACCAAGATATACAAAGGACTCCTTGGTAGAATTCATATGGTGTGAAGCACCAAAATCTAGAACCCAATTGTGTGAAACAAGTAACTATGATCTCCTGACAACATTAAATGTTTTTCCATGTTCATGAGATGGAGAAGGAGTGGAGATAAAGATATTGGGTTTCTTAATGGCATCCTCTAAGGCTTGCATTCTCTTAAAACACCTAGACTCTTCATGGTCAGTCCCCCCATAATAAAAACAAGATAGGTTAGACTTATTCTTGGATTTGGAAGATGGTTTGGGTTTAGATGTAGAAGTGTTGGGCTTAGGTGCATTTTGAGGTGGAGGAGGAGTGTTTTTCTTCTTACCCTTAGATTTTCCCTTAGTTTTAGGATGTAAGGCTGCTAGTGCTTTTTGAGAGGTGGAAGACTTAAGGTGAGACAATTTGGATTCCTCCCTAGTAAGTCTCTCACAAAAAAACTCTAGATCTGACATTTTGAATGTGGTACCTAATGCATCCATACTAGAGAAAAAGGTATAAGAAAATATTTGAAATGGTCCACTCAACTTAGATAAGATCAAGTATACACACTCTTCATCCTTTTTATCTCACCCACTCCCATTTAACTATGTCAACAAATACATAAATTTAGTGAGGTAGTCTATAATGGAAGCAGAGTCATCTAGATTTAGTGAAGTAAGCTCCACTTCAAGCTACATCTCTCTCAAGTGATCTAATTTCCAAAACAAACCCTTTAACTTAGTCTATATTTTTAATGGAGAATCACACCCATCAAAATGAAACAAAATACTATCACTCGCATATCCCCCAATCAAGCCCATACATTCTTCAAACTTATATTGATTCTAAAATTTTTAAATTCACATGTAAATTGTGGTTGTGTTTCATTCATTAGGGACCATAATTCTTTGTGCTTTATGATTTTTTCCATTAAAGGCCTCCATGTGTGGTAATTATGCATAATCAAAGGATCGCAATGGTCAACACCAAAAGTAGAAGCCATGCTAACTAATCACCAAGAATAAAAAGAATGCATAGAGTACTAAAAACTAGCATGGAGATAACCCCATAAAATATTAAATTATAGGACCCCCCCCCTCATTGACACTTTAACAAATAGTTAATTTTTATAATTTAATGACACCCATGGATAGAGAATTAAAAAACATGCACTTTTGAAAAAAAAAAACTCAACTTCAAGTTATGGTTCAAAAATTACAAGTATTATAATTTATAATAAAATGGATTAAAAACATTAAAAAATCACTACAAACTAGTTTTGGGGACCAAATCAGAAAAGGACATAGTTGTCTAACCACTCATTAGAACTATAATTGAACCACTGACTCAGAAATTCTAACCGACATGAAAAAAGATCTGCCTAGTTAATGTTATGCTACTTCGAATCAAAAACCTTACATGAGTATTGTAATCTCTTTTGTAAAGTTTGAATTTTAAATTAATATTGAAGTCGTAGCCATTCGGCCCCTGTCTACTACCGTGGGTTTTCTATAAGGAGCTATCATCTACTAATGAGATAAAAAGATTGGTATCAGAGCCAAGTTGAATTATTCAATTATTCACTTGGTTATATTGTAAGTCATCTCTTATCTATAAAGTAAGGCTTTAAGATTGATTCTTGCTTTGTGATCTATCTTTGGGAATATATTGCATCAAGTCTTTGCTCATTTATATCATTTGTGTTTAAGGCCTTTTATCTCTACGAATTTTTCCCTTAATAGATAGTCCTCACTTTTAGAACTTTCTTAAGTCTAAAATGGAATTTGAAAAGGCTCAATCTATTGCTGATGGTTATGAAATTCTAAATGAAGCCACTTTGAAAGGATTGTATGAGCTCCCATCTATTATTCCAAATTAGATCCCTAAAAATCTTGAGATAGAAGTCACTAAAAATTAGTTAGAAGGCTCTTTTCAGTTGTATAAACCTCCAGTAGTACAGGCTAAAAATGCCTATAAAAATTTTGAGTTGCTTAAGTCTAAGGTTGTTTATAATACTACTTTCATGTATTTTGTCCATCCTCATATTAAGTCTGTCGAACTTGCTCTTACATATAAACCAAGAAAATCTTTCCAGGCAACTCTTCTTTTTTTACCACTTGAGGAGACAGAGTATATCAGATCCCATAAAGATGTAAAGTTTGTCCATTTTGTTTTAGTCTGTGTATATGTTACCCTTCTCATACCAAGTAACATAAAACTAATCATGTATTTGTCTTTGTTTGATCATCAACAAACTACTTTTGTCCATGCTTATCAATTGTCTAGTATTTTTAAATTAAATGATGGTGTTATTTGTTATGAACATGCTCCAAATTGGTTTGTTTTAGTCTATGATAAAGGTTGTCATGAAGTAAAACATGGTTCTTTAGATTTTTGCAGAATCTTTTTCTTATTTTATGGTCTTGACATGTTTGGAGAATTTAAGTGTGCCTTTGTAAATATCATAGTCTTGTATCGTATGACTAATACTAATCATCCAAAAAAATTAGAGAATTTACCATATGCTATAAGGCTTAGCGGCACTGTCCAACTCCAAAAGGGTCACATAGCTTCCATAGATATACCTTCATCTTGGAAACTAGACTAGTTAAAAGTCATTGCTCCTAAAATGAAGGGACAATCAAAAATTCATGATATAGATGGTTGATCTATTAATATCTTCCCAAGGTCCCTATCATTTAATTATTTTGAATCTAGAGCCTCCTCTCTTATGAAAAGTGAAGCCTCTTCATCCTCCTGAAGAGTTATTCAAAAAGGAGATATTTTATTTGAAGATGAACCTGTAAACTAGGGTCTAGATCCCAATGATCTACCCCATACTTTTATGAGTCTTCCCAGGGAAAAGACTCTAGAGTTATACACAAAAGATAAAATTACTATGTATAAAGTAGGAAGATGGCCTCCTCATTAAAGAGTATACAAGTAGTTAAAAGGAACTGTCAGTTATTTTTTAGCTACTTTCCAACCAATTGGGAACTGATCATGAGCCATCTAATGAATTCAAACATAGAAATTATGTTTCTAGATTCAATTCTCATTTTCAAAAAAAAATTATGATTTGTGTAAAGATGTCTTGTACATAAAAATTCTTTGTCTAGACTTCATATTATTGAATACCATGCCTAGCATATTAAGAAAACTTGTAATGAGATTCAGACCTATGCAGACTAGACCTTAAATTATGTGCACCCTACTTTTGATAAGGTCACTACAATCCAACAAAATATCATAGTCTTCAATAATCAGTTGAATGATATTGATTCAAAATTGTCTTCTTTAGAATCCAATCTAGATTGGCTAGTTGTCGAAGAAAAGGACAAAGTTAAAATTGAAGGAGTCCAAGAAGCAGATGTACATGCTCTACCAGCGTATGGAACTTCCTCTAATAACTTTGGTAGTAGCTTTTACCCTTATAAAAATCCAAAATCCCCTATTACAAGCATGATGCAAAGAAGCCAAATCCCATTGCAACCATGGTATCTTAATATAAATGACATTTTATATCCTTTGAATGAGATAATTGTCTGGTGTAATTCAATGAGAGTCATTTGTGTTGCTACAAATTTTGACCCTCCTACAACTGCTCTATTTGCATCCAAATATCTATGGGTAATTACCCAAAAATGGTGGAATTCCAAGATAGAACAAGAATAGACACTCTATGTACATAAACAGTCTGATCCTCTTTCCACTTTATACCATATGTTAATAAATTGATTTTCTCCACCTGAAGGCAGAAAAGAACTTGAACGTTGTAAATGGCTTATGAAAATGTAGTTATGTGATTTGAAATAGTTTGAGAAATATGCTAAGCAATATAGATCTTTGGCCTATGAAGTAAAATTCTTCAATGATGATTATATTAAAATCAAATTTATTAAGTCCCTACCTTATCATTTAATTGATTAATTTATTTAGTATATTGATCTCAATGGTCTCATCATATTGGCCATATCTCTCTCTGATGTCATTGATTTTACATGCTAATAAGCCATGCAAATTGTGTCTGACATCATAACCATCCATAAGCTTAGCAAGCATCAAGTATCTCATATTTCTCTCAATTTTATTAAAACTACACCATTTGGATGTCGGTAGTTTGTTGCTTCCAAGAAACATCAGAAGTAGTACAGAACATGTCTAACCTTTAAATGTCATTCTTTTCCTCACTTCCACTCCTATGCTCCACCTCACCATTTCTTCCATAAACATCTTACTCCACACTTGAATTCTAACAAACCTATTTGCTATATTTTTTGAAAGCTTGGCCATATTGCTCCTTAATGCTCTTGTAAAAATCCTACTATCAAAGCCATTTATTCTTCCGAAATAGTAGCGTGGTGGGATATAATTGATGAATAAGAAGATTTATTTGATCAAGAAGACATTTTTGAACCCATTCTTGAAGAAGTTTCTAAACAAGATAATGATGATCTCCAAGATGAACTAGACTTGGAATCATTAGCAGATGATTTATAAAATCCTCTTACAAATATGCAGAGACCTTGGAACAGATCTAATAGATCTCAATTTTCAAGAGAAAATGAACAATATGAAGCATGGGAATAAATGTCTCAAGGTCATCATGAAAATGAATAATATCTTCAAAAGGATAGAAGGAGAAATAATCAAGGCAAACATCCCAATATGCCTCATAGGCCACCATCTGTAAATAATCCTATAAATATTCCTAAGCAGTTTCCTAGTTCTTTTAGACCAAGTGAATCTTGGATAAAGAACAAGTTTACTTATAGAGATCAGCCTCTAGAAATCCAATCTCCAAGATTTGATTATACATTTTGTATATATTTTAATAAATTTGATCCATTTTTAGAATTTGATCAATAAGATGAAGAAAAAGAAATTATTGATGAATTCTACACCTATCCAAATGAGGGAGAATGTATCAGGACATTAGTGTAAGAAGAAAAACTAGAAGAAGAAGATGATGAAGAGGAACCTACTCTTATTCACATTTTTGATCCCTCTAAGCATAAACTGGTATGTACTACTATACTTAAATTAGAAGATCTACAACCAATTTATTTGACTCAACTACTTAATGGAAGATTTGCTTAGTTCATCACTATAAAGTTAAATGGAAGATTATTTGATGCTCAATTTGATACTAGCACATCTCTTTCTTTTTCCAAGTCTCCATTGATAAAATATTGGCAAAGATTAACAAAGTCATAGTCTTATAAAATTATGTATGTTCAAGGCAATATTTTTACTTGTAACCTCTACAAACACCAGCAACCATTTAGAATCTAGGACAAAATATTTACCTATTATTTCTTTGCCCATGAAATAATGCCTCTAGATATCCTATTAAGAGGTGCATTTATTGATAGATATTCACCCTATGTGTTTACTCCTAAAAGTGTTTTATTCACTATAAATAATGAGAGAATAAGAATTCCCAGATTGGTGTATGCCATAGAAAGTTTCCCAGCTCGATGAGCCAGACTCCTAATATTGAAGTCCTCTAGAATATAGAGGCCATAGGATTGATAATTAAGAAAAATATATGTTTTGATAATCCCCAAAAAAATTGGGAAAAATCCATGCGAATCATGGAAATTAAGATCCAGGAGGGAAAAATAATGAAAATAGGGAATAAAATCCCAATTCTGACCCATGACTACTAGGATATGGAAAAGCAGATTGCAGAACTTCAAGAAAATGGCTTTATTGTAAAATCTACTTCTTATTGTTGTTATGCCTTTATGGTGAACAAACATTCTAAGTAGAAGAGGGGAAAGAAAATAATGGTTATAAATTATAGGCCATTAAATGCCATAACCAAGCCATATCCATATCCTATACCAAATAAATCCTATTTGCTTTAGAAATTTGCAAAGTGTAAATATTTTTCTCAATTTGATTGCAAATCAGGATTTTACCAAATAAGAATAAAAGAATCTGATTATGAGAAAATTGCTTTCAATTGTCCCTTTGACCACTTCCAATGGACAGTCATGCCCTTTGGATTAATGAATGCTCCTGCTTATTATCAGGCCCATATGGATGACATATTCAAAGGAACATCAACTTTTCTTTGTGTGTATAAAGATGATATTCTTATTTTTAGCATGACTCTTGAAGACCACTTACAACATCTTCAAACATTTTAAGATATATCCTGTAAATCTAGAATTGTCCTTTCAAAAATGAAAATCTAGCTTTGTAAAATAGAATGTATTTTTTTGGGAATGGTAGTCCATAATTCAAAGTTACAAGTTCAATGCCATATCAAAAAAAAGATTGCTAAATTCCTTGACATCATGGATAAGCCTAAGCTTCAAGCACTTTTAGGAATGCTTAACTATCTCAATAGTTTTTACCAAGATGTAGGAGAAGATAGATGTATTCTCCAAGAGCTGTTGAAGAAAAGGAATACTTTTTGATGGAATTTTAAACATTCTCAGGTTATTCAAAAAATTAAGTTCAAGGTATAGAACCTGTCTGATTTTTATATTCCTAATTCTAACAAGTTTAATGTATATACAGATGCCTTTGATCATGCTTGGGGTGGTATTTTAGTTTATATTAATAAGAACCAGGAATATGTTTGTGAGTTTTCTAGTGTTGTGTTTAGTGAAGATGTTTAACAGTGGATTTATTTAGATAAGGAAATCTATGCTATTAAAAAGTGTCTAGAAAAATTTGCTTTGAAGATTATGCATTTGCCTCATTTCATCATCAAAATGGATTGTACAAGGTTTCTAACCTTCAAATAAAAGGATTACAGTAGGAAATGTGGCCATGGTAAATATATCAAATGGAAAGATTACTTTAATTGATTCAATTATACTACAGAACATATCCAAGGTAAAAAGAATGTGGTTACAGATTGGCTAAGTAGATAGCATCTTGTATCCTTGATGTAGCAACATAATCCAAGATTTAACTTGACCTGGATACTCAATAAGATATATTCTAAAATTAATATAATACTTCAAGGAGAAATTATAAATCATGGCTTAAATGAAGCCTATCTCAAAATATCTAGAGCTAGCTCCATGATACTTCAGAGTACAAGAGTTGCAGACATTTTTGTAGATCAAAATCATGGACAAATTTTTTTTCATCGATTAAATAATAATCTCCAATTAATCCATTTGTATGATCTAATCAAACATCTAAATCATAGCTGGGCTAGCAAATTGGGTCATCAAATATCTCAAGATAATAATTGGGTATATGCTTTTTTCTGAGATCTAGGACCCACTACTATCAATCCAGAAGACACTTTGGATGAAGAAATAATTTTTAAGACAATCATCAGAAGACACCTAGCATGGGAATCCTAATTTTTTGTACAAGTGATCCACTCAATACCAGATAGTGGTACCTAATGGACTATTCATCAAACTTTTTAGTACAGATACTATTTCCATCCAATGTCAATTGATGACTTAGTGACTGAAGTGGAAGCAACATTGGACCCACAACCATCTACTAAGGAATATTTTGTCGGTTCAAATATGTCATTTAGTCTTTGATGATAAGGATGAATCTAATTTTGTAAATAAAAAGAAATGATGAGATAGACACCACCTAGGAAAATATTTCGAGTAGGACCTCTCTCTTGCTATAAATAAAGATTTTGTGTGTGGTGTTAGACATTAGAAAAAATTATCAGAAGTTATCCAGAGTCTTAGTAAGTCTAGTCGAGTCTTGTAAGGTGTGTGCTCTTCACTTACATAATGAAGATCCTATGAATAAAAAACCTTGCATAAGTATTTTAATCTCTTTTTTAAAGTTTTAAGTTTAAAGTAATATTGAATTCATAGCCATTCGTCCCCTGCCTACTATTGTGGGTTTTCTATAAGGAGCTACCATCTACTGACGAGTAAAAATATTGACACAAGCAAATAATGCTTCTACTTGAGGAAAAAAATAGTTTTAAAATTAAAACATGAATGAAACCAATGGTTTTGAGAGAGAAACAAGAAATTTTACTATTGTCTTTGCTCTAGATCCTTTTAGAAGATGCAAACTAGCAGATCCAAATTAATCAAAAAACTCCAATGCCAAGTTTTCTTCAAATCTGATCAAATCTTTGAAAGAAAATATGGTGCCACTATAGAAAAAGATGCCCTGGATAGTAGATTAGACACTTTTAGGTGAAAAAGTAGATCTTACACTCAAATTTTCAATGCCAACCTCTTTTTTATTCAGTGCCAAGGTCAAAAATTCAATGCCACTCAACACGTAGATCTAAAAATTAGATTAGAAAAGGATGCTTATGAGCAAAATTTAACATAGATGATAAAAATGGTTGTTGATCTTCAATGTTATTGATCAAGTATAGAATATTAAAAATGGCAATATCAAAATTTTATTGCCAATTAGTATATTAAGGTTAAAAAACAAGATTAAATA